>PVJO010000840.1:0-96397 GCA_004026905.1 Hystrix cristata
ATTGGCAAATGTGACCCCTGACAACTGACCATGTACAAAAAGGGTTCTCTTGACATTTGCCTTTCTGGGTGTAACTTTAGGCCTGATAGACAGAATGTGTTTTGCTTGGTGTGATAGACTATGAGCCCCATTCTCTTAGGACAGCTGAGTGAGGGTTCATTTTCAGGGACAACACCTGCCCTGTGTGGGGAGCCTGATAACTGGCACAGCAAAGTGTTTTTCTCTACACTCGGTTCAACCTGACCAACTGCTAGATTTGCCCAGGGACCACACCAGGAAATTGGAATGTTGTCCCCACCCCTTTATGTGACTGGACAGTGGTTAAGGTGTCCCTAATGTTCTCTGAGCCCAGATCGGTTGAAGAGGCTGGGAGCTGAAGGGAAGCTCTGACCACCGACTGGGGTAATAGCCACACGGCGACCGGCTCACAGAGCTCTTCTCTGTGTGGGGAGAAATCCCAGCCCCCGTCGAGGGAAGGGGGCTCAGGAGGTGAAAGTCCTGCCGCTCTGTGTGAAATGATTTTTGACCTCTTGGCTCCTACTTTACAGATCGTTATTTTACAAATGTCCCAGTCTGACCGGGGCAAATATCACACGATGGCGTTTCATCATCCCGGGTTTCCAACTGTACAGGTCGCTTCCGAGTTCTGTAATGGGAGAATACCCTCTAGATTTCTTGCACCATGCTTTCATATTTCTTGTTCGAAGTTCCAAAGAGATGATTACATACTCTTAAAGGGACCAAATGGAACATCATGATTGCAGGCCTAAGACTCACGGCCCTAGTGGGAGCCAAACTGGAGGCATGGCTCTATGCAGCCTGGTCTCCAGCGCTAGCCGATACTCCCCATTTGCTTTAGTACCGGAAGGATGAGGGCATTGCACGGGGAGTGCAAAGGACCAAAAGACCTTGTTTGAGAATTTTAGAAATTAGAGACTGCAGCCCCCAGCAGGGCTCCAGCTGAATAGCATTTAGTCAGTTATGAAGACAGTTGTTTGCGTTTTTTAAGGAAATGACAACAGTAAGGAAATGACAACAGGCTGGGCATGAACTGCCTTTCCTGTGGTTTTCATACCCTGGTTTTGTGACTACATCTGATGAAATTTTCCAAGGTACACCTGTAATCCCAGCACTCAGAAGGCTGAGGCAGGAGGATCGCCACAACTTCAAGTCACTGTGTAGCCTGGGCTACACAGTGAGTTCAAGGCCAGCCTGAACTACATAGTGAGATCCTGTCTCGAAAACACAACACAAAAATAATTTTTTTCTTAGGTACATCTCTAAATATATTGTCTAGTGGGCCTGCTACTAATACTCCCTAAAAAGGACATGAATATTTTGATGCCAGGTAAAGAGTTGCCCCTAAAAAGGCAAACAAACAAAAAGAGAAACAAAAAAACCTCTTACTAATAATGGAGTAGGACATTCTGGGAAAACTGGCAAAGCCTCAGCCAAAATTATTTCCTCAAATCTGCAGGTTAGAGGCATTGCAAAGCATTTGGCCCTAAGAGTACCGTCAACACCAGACACAATACAGGTCCTGATAGAAAGGGGTTTAGGGGATCAAGCAAGGCCAACTTAAAAGCCCCAGTATCAAGAAGAAAACTAACATTTTTACCTGTCCAGCAAGAGCTAGGGATGATGTCCACTTTGTTGAGAGGGGCTTTGAGAGACCCCAGGCACCATTGGTCATCCAGGGCAGCCAACATGGAGGAGGTGGCCTCTTCTTCCTGCAGAGGGGAGGGCGGTCTCGCTTCTGGGATCTTCCAGCTCTACAATGGCCCGCAGCCAGGTGCAGGTGGGCCTGGCTTACTGCAGTCTTTTCCCAGGCATCCAGGCTGTGCACAGCAGTAGCAGCCATCTTAGCTCATATTATCCTCCCTTGTATGTGGAGTCATGCGGTCTTTCTGAGGAGGCATGGTTTTATTTTCTAATATTTTTGTTCGTTTTTTGCGGCAAGGTCTCACTATGTAGTTCAGGCTAGGCTTGAACCCACTATGTAGCCCAGGCTGGCCTCAAACTTATGGCAATCTTCCTGCCTCAGCCTCCCAAGTGGTCGTATTGCAAGTGTGCCCACCACGTCTGATTTATACCTTCCCCACATCTCTGTCATTATTTTGAGCATGCACTCCATAGGCCTTAACCTGTGCCACTGTCCATATACAAGCTTTTTCTTTACAAGTACAGTAAGTAGAAAACAGCACATGAACATCTGTCCAAGTTAGAGCATATCTTGTAACCAAAGTCTGAAACTCAGCTATCGATCTGTCTGGGTCCTCTGAGAACCACCCCACTTTTTGTTTAGGCTGGGACAGATCACTCATGGAGAAGGGGACATGTACTCTTACAACACCCTGCCCCTCAACCCCAGACTTCTCAAAGCAGACACATATTAACTCTTGAACCATTAGGATGACAAGACCCGGCATTTCTTGTCATATCAGCAGCGTTGCATTCTGCTGGTAACAGGAGGCAGGTAGGTTGGTAAGGAGGCAGGATGCGGGAAGCGGGCCTGGGAGAGGATGCAGGAAAGGCGGTAGCTGAGCTAGGTTCTCAGTGTTCCTCAGGGGCCTCTGAATCCTCTGCCGGTCCTGCTGCTGGTGCCACTGGCGTCTGGGGTGCTCTGCTTGGGGCACCCTAGAGTTCGACTTCCACAGGCTGTATTTGCACAGGTCCTGTTGGCACATGGGCATAACAGATTGTACAAGACTTGCATAATTTTGAGTCTTGATATAGGGCCATAAAAACCTAGACCTCTGGGATTTCTGTCCATCTTCCCTCCACCCTACAGAATAAATCAAGCTGGAATATTGTGTTAAAATTTAGGGTCCTGTTTGGAGACTAGGCCTCCCCACTTTCGAACTTGCATTGACTCCATACTCGGTTGCAAAGGAAAATCATCTTTTTCTTTTTTTTAAACCCTCTACTTTAAAATGGTCCCCAGTTCCACCTCCTAAGGGTAACATTTCAAGGGTAGATTCTGAGTTACCCATACTCCAGCAAGGTGCGCCGTATGCCTTTAAGACTTCCCTTGGTACTTCTGGTAAGAGATAAACAATAAAGAAGAAACAAAAGAAAAAGATGGAGCCTATTTAGAACCCCTATTTAGGTTGGGCTGTGTAAGCTGGGCTTCTGCCGTACAGCAACGGTAGCCTAAAGCAGGTCCCCACACATGTGACCTGCCCAAAACAGGTCATGCTGTGTACACAGCCTGCCCTATTTTCTAGAGTCAGAACCACCATTCATTGGCAGTGTTCTGTCACTGACTAGTCCAGGCGTCCCTGCTAGCCATACAGAAAACTGTTGTTCAGAACAAGTTATCTTTGTTCTTGGCACACAGCTATTCCAACCTTTATTAACTGATCAAAAAAGCAGGAAAAGGGCTGGGTGTGGTGGTACACGCCTGTAATCCCAGTACTCAAGAGGCCAAGGCAGGTGGATCGCCACGAGTTCGTAGGCCAGCCTGGGATACACAGTGAGATCCTGTCTAGTCTCCTCCTCTAAAGTCCATAGACTTTACCGGGTCCCATGGGTCCTGGGCTATCACTGGAAGTGCCACCCGAATCTGCATGGCTTAGGACATGTCCCAGCCACCCAAAAAGTGGGGCAGTGGCATCTGGTGGACTGAGTTTATGCCCTTTGGCTAAGAGAGAGAACAAAAGAGCAGTTTAGAAGCGCAGGGCTGGGGATTTAGCTCAGTGATTAGAGTGCTTGCCTTGCAAGCACAAGGCCCTGAGTTCAATTCCCGGCACCACAAAAAAAAAAAAAAAAAAAAAAGAAGCATGTGTGCCTTCAGAGATCGCACTTTCTCTGATGTGATCCAGAAACTGGTTCTCTCCACTGTGTCTCAGGATGGGCCTTCCCATGCCAGCTACATGAAACACCTTGCTCAAGACACGGGATGAGGGCTTCATCCTTATTCTGTGTCTTCTTGGATGAACAAGATTTCAAAGTCCCATCCAACCCAGGGACAGGGCGTGGCACATGTCCTGGAGATGATTCTGGTCAGAGGGAGCAAGGGCCTCTCATCTTGGGTGCTTTTATGCACAAGCATTCATTTTCTAGTGGTTTGGAAGTCTCTAACTGCTAGAAAAGAAAAAGACCCTAAGGCTGCAGAAGTCTGAAGATGGGGAGAGAAAGAGAGAGAAAGAAGCAGGAAAAATATAAGGTAAACTATGCTTCAGAGTGCAAGGGGTTGAGAGAAGTAGGGAAGAAGAAAATAAAATAA
This sequence comes from Hystrix cristata, assembly GCA_004026905.1. Classification (NCBI taxonomy): domain Eukaryota; kingdom Metazoa; phylum Chordata; class Mammalia; order Rodentia; family Hystricidae; genus Hystrix; species Hystrix cristata. The sequence goes on from PVJO010000840.1 coordinate 4,229, forward strand.
TGAAAAGCCTTTAGGTTGGACTTACCAAAATCCTCCTCTGGATGTCTCTTTTTACCCCGTTGCTGGCTCACCAAGAGAAAATGTCACCTGCCTGGGTCTGAGTGTTTCCCCAGTTTAGCCCACCCTGCTGCAGCAGGCTGACTCCTGTTGCAGAGAGAGAATTTCCAGGATGCACAAGAGACACACGTAGGGTTTATTAGGTGAAGGCAGAGTACAGCACACACTCAAGAGGAGTGTGCAGGCCCCCACTTCAGCCAGTCTTTCCTTCATCCTATGGTTCCTGCTAACCAAGCCCAGCTTGCTTTCTTGTGAGATGAAGTCTTGCTGCATTGCCCAGGTGGGCCTTGAACACTTGAGCTCAAGGGATTCTCCTACCTCAGCCTCTCAGGTAGCTAAGACGACAGACACTGCTAACCGGTCTGGCCTAGCTTTCCTTTTGATCTCGTTATACCAGGCTCCACAATTTCGCTTTGCTTTGACAGTTGGGAGAAGGTCATTACATGGACTCCCATGCCCCAGCACCCCTTGAGTCTCCCCAGAAGTCCTTGGCCTTCTCTAGATATCCACTTCCGGCCGTCAGCAGAAGACTAACTTTGCAAGCAGCCTGGGCCTCATGGCCCTGCTGGAAGGCCCGGCAGTCTCCCACTGTCAACCTCAGTGGCTAGGAACAGCCGCTGCCCACTTAGGGCAGGAGCCGTCTCAGGTCCCTCCTAAGCCCACTTCAAAATGCCCAGTCTCTGTGAGCCCGAGCCGAGAGCACTGCACACTTGAGCCCAGCCTGGGCAACTTAGTGACTTAGCAAGATCCTGTCTCAAAATAAAAAAGTGCTGGGGACATACCTCAATGCAAGGGCCCTGGGTTTAATCCTGGTTCTGCGGGATTGCTTCCAATGGGAAATGTGGATTAATGAATCATTTGGAAAGTCCGTTTGGCTGCTCGGTGCCAGTGACTTCTGTCTTCTGCTCCTGTCCTGTGTGAATGGTGTACAGACTTGAGACAGCCAGCAAGGTACGTGATGTGGCTGTCAGCAGCAGCCGAAGGAAGAAGGGCCTTGAGCTATAACCCCAGCCCCTCCAGAGGCCGGGGCAGGAGGATCAAGAGTTCAAAGCCAGCCTGGGCAACTGAGTGACTGAATGAGATCCTGTCTCTAAATAAATACATGAGAGAGACTCCCTGGTGTCACAGGGGCTGTGCCATACTGGACCCAGATCACCATCCTCAGGAGGCCTGGATGCCAAACCACAGGTGACCTCAAGTGATGGCTTTGGGGCCAGACCCAGACTCTCGACAAGATGATGCCATAAAGTGGACGGACATTCCCCAGGATCACAGGCCAAACTTCATCTCCACCTTCTTCCCCTTTGCCTCTGCCCTCAAAGTCCTCCTCCTGGTAGAGGGACAAGGGTGAGCTCCTGGAACCTTTGACGTGGAAACTTCCCCTTTCCTCCCATCAACTGAAAGACTGATTGGAAACTGCTTGTCTCCATCTGTCCTATTCGCTCTCTGATCTTCTACAATGGACCCTCTTTTTTTTCTTTTCTTTTCTTTTTTGTGGTGCTGGGGATCGAACTCAGGGCCTTGGGCTTGCTAGGCAAGCACTCTGACCACTAAGCTAAATCCCCAGCCCCTGGACCCTCTTTTTTTTAATTTTCTTTCTTCCTTTCTTTCCTTTTTTCTTTCCTTTCTTCCTTCCTTCCCTCTTTCCTTGCTTGCTTGCTTTTGAGTTTTGAGGCAGGGTCTTGCTGTGAAGTCCATGCTGGCTTTGAACTTGCAGTCCCTGCCTTGGCCTCCTGAGTACTAGGTTTACAGGCGTGTGACACCACACCTAGCTTCTGAACTGGTCTTCTTCCTGCCAACATGAATTGAAGGGGCCTGGATAAACTTCCATGGAGGCCTCAGGATGTCCTACGCTCAGGCAGAACCATCGGAAGGGACCCCCCGGACACGATGTAGTTCAGAGCTAATGCCTACGACACAAACCCAGAAGTCTGGTCTGCCTCGGTCAGGTGACAAGGCCACCCCAGGTCTCCTTTATCAAATGCTCTGCAGCCTGTTCTGGGGTAGGCTGGCAGCCGCACACGGAAGTGTGAGCATGTCTATATAGCTGGTGACAAAGGTCATGCAGTACCCTGAACTGGAGAATTATAGATCCCACTCTGGCCTTGACCGTAAACACTGGGGTTTTATTTTGTTTTGGGTTTTGCTTTGGGATTTTTTGAGACAGGGTCTCACTACTTTGCTCAGGTTTGCCTCAAATTTGCCATCCTCCTGCCTCAGCTTCCTAAGTACTGGGATTACAGGTGTACCCTCCATATCTGGCTTACTTTTTTTCCACAGAAGTGCTGATTAAATCTGTAAATTCTTAACTGACATAAATGGCCAAGAAGATGCGGCTTTTTATACCTATCACCACCTGTTCCCTCTTCAATGCCTGTCACATTACAGGCTGGATGGTTGCATTCATAAATTCACCCTGCACAAATGTACAAAGAGAATTTTATTCTCAAATGTTAGAATCTAGGATTTGGAAGAGGCGATCCTAAATCCACAGTAACATAACAAGAGCCAGATCACACTGTGGAAATAATGCATGACTTCAACCATAAGTTAACAGTTTTCTTTTTTTTTTTTTTTTTTGGTGCCGGGGATCGAACTCGGGGCCTTGCGCTTGCTAGGCAAGCACTCTAACCACTGAGCTAAATCCCCAGCCCCAAGTTAAGTATCCCACTGTGCCTGCACCCTGGTGCCCTCAGTGCCCGGGGAGGACCAGACTGCATTCACTGATGAAAACACTGCCTTGGCCTGGAGCGGTGGCGCACGCCTGTAATCCCAGCACTCGGGAGGCTGAGGTAGGAGGACTGCTGTGAGTTCGAGGCCACCCTGGGATACACAGTGAGATTCCATCTCAAAAAAGGAAAAAAAAAAAATCAAAAAGGGCTGGGGATTTAGCTCAGTGGTTAGAGTGCTTGCCTTGTAAGCACAAGGCCCTGAGTTTGATCCTCAGCACAAAAAAAACCAAAAAAAAAAAAAAAAAAAAAACAGGAATTGGAAAAGTGTTAGGTCACTGCCTTCTATGACTTCAACAGGCACTGAGGTATGGATTGTGACTGTTCCCAAAGGCCCAAGTGGTGAAGGCCTGGTTTGTTTTGTTAGCGGATGTTTGCAGTTCCTAATGATTACATTCATTGTGTGCAGTTGGTACATGGACATAACACATCTCAGTTCTTTAAAACTGTACTTTTGGAGGGGGGTGCTGGATATTGAACTCGGGGCCTTGTACTTGCTAGGCAAGAGCTTTACCACTGAGTTAAATCTCCAACCCCTAAAATTGAACTTTTAAGCCAGGTGTGGTGGTGCACACCAGTAATCCCAGCACTTGGGAGGCTAAGGCAGGAGGATTGCCCAAATCCCCTTGGAGAGAAGCCCTAGAGCCTGGCCTATATAGCAAGACCCTGTCTCAAACCCCATCCCCCCACTGTATTTTTTTTAAAAAGTACATGTTCAGGATACAAAAGTTACCCAAAGTTACAATGCCTTTTTCCCCCTCCAGAAAACTAAAAAATAAAATAAAATAAATCCTAAGGGTCTTAAAGACACAATAGGACTGTAAACTGTTTTCCCTCCCAGACCTCCATCCTCAAGGAAGCAGTGCCGACGTGGGCAGCACAGCTCTACGCTTCAGACACAAGCAAAATGTTTACATCCTAACAGAGCCTCCAAATGAGGGGCCTGACAGCAGGGATGAGTACTCTATCTACATCACCCACCCTGAGGACACCCCAAGACCACACAAAACCCAGCCCATCCCGTAACGCTCCCGCACTCTGTTCTTGCTAAATTCTGCCCAATACACTTGCTAAATTCTGCCTAATAAACTTTTCTATGTCTCCCTGGCTCCTGTAATTTTTTTCTGTGACATAAGCCACAACCTAGCCCAGAAGTAGGGTGAGGTCCCCATCTCCTCTTCGGGGGACCTCCTCAGCCCTACCCAGCGGCAAACCTACCATCCCAAGTCAGGCGGGAAGACAAGAGAGTGTGATCACAAGGGGAAGTGTTTTGAGCTTTAATGAGTCCACTGGAAAAAACTCACTTCCCTTCCCTCCATCCTGGGGGCTCAGATCTCAGCTTCACCTGCACTGGCAAGGGGAGCAAATATGACTGAGGCTGACAGACCACAGCTGAGACTAAAAGAAGCAGTCAGAAGGTGCAGAAAGAGGCTGCCACCCAGCCCTGGAGGTGGGTCAGAAGCCCAAGTCTTCAGACTTTAGTTCAAGTCCAAGAACTGGCACGAACAGCGGGTTGCTCTCTGCAAAACGATGTCCTACTGTGCCAAAGGCACCAGGGCAGATGGAACTGGAGGTCTGGAGTCAGGAGTGGCCCCACCATGGCTAGAGAATTCCTGGGTCTGGCAGAGATGCCACCTTGGTCTAAGAGGTCTGGAGGAAGGGGCCCACTGTGGGTCACTGGGGAGCGAGGGCATCATTCTGGGCCTGAGGAAAGAGGTACAGGCCAGAGCCCAGGACAAGGATGGTAGCATAAGCAGGGTGGCAAAGCAACAGTAAGCAAAAGCTATCCTCGGGGTGTGTTGGACTCTGGAAAGATCAGGAGGAGGAGTTAAGGCCAAGGAGGAGCCAAGGCCAAGGAGGAGCCAGGAGATGGAAGAGAACAGAACCCATGGGAAGGAGGCAAGCTGGGGAGCAGAAAAAAAGACCCAGTGAAGGGGCGCAAACTTCTAGAAGCTGTGCGAAGGACTAGGTGCATGGCCCATGGGGAGTGAAGGAAGATGCCTGGGCCCAAGTGCCTGTGGGCAGAAACCAAACTTGGAAAGGCAGAGAGCAAAGAAAGGTGGGCACGGTGAGCCCCATGGTGGCAACAGACGCAGAGGCTGGACCCAAGCCGGGAAGGGGGCTCAGAACCCAATGCCAGGCCCAGGAAAATGGCCAAGGCAAAGGGAGAAACCAAAGCATTATCCAGATGGGGCAGGTTGGCCCCAGGGTGACAGCACAATGGGGAGTGACAGGAGATACAGAGACAGCCAGGGCCCAGACACAGTCAGATAAGGAAGGAAGGTTTCAGCTAGGCCCGAGGTCCCGGGTCTTGCTCGGGCTCAGTCCCCGGCAGGCCGCGGATGTCCGGCAGCAAGCAACAGCCAGCCACAATGTCCAGGCGCTCAGCCAGCGCACAGAGGTCCCCCCGCGCCAGGCGCACGCTGTGGGCCGCCGCCAACCCCGCAGCTTGGGCGGCTGCCAGCCTCCCGGCCAGGGCGGCCACATCGCGGCCCGCACGGCGGTACACGCCGCTCACAGCCGCCGCCACGTCGTGGTCCAGCCGCGCCTGGCTCTCGGCCAGCCGGAGCTGCAGCAGCGAGAGCGCGGGCGCGGGCGCCGGGGCCTCCTCCAAGCCCCAGGTCTCCCCGGCCGACTCCCGCTGCACCACGAGCGGAGGCAGATCCGTGGGCGCGGCCGTGGGCTCTGGCTCCGGGTCTGAGTCGGTTTCCGCGGCCTCCCCGGCGATCCGCTGCCCCGTGGCCCGGCCGCGGGTCGGGCCAGAAGGACCCAAGTACAGCTCCTCCTCTGAAGATGAGGACACAGAGGACTCCGAGTCCGTCTCGGCCGCCTCGCCGGACACCATCGTCCCCGATCTCCCCGGCGGCCTCCGCCGACGACCCCGGGACGCCATGGTGTGGAGCTGGGGGACAAAAGGATCCAAGGGGCGGCGTGAGAGGAGGGGCACCCGGGAGGACGGCGCGGCCGCTCCACAGGCTGGTTTAGCGATTTGGGGCCCACTGACTGAGCCTCAGTTTCCTCTTCCGTAAACTGGCTGGTGAAAGAGGCTACCGGGCCCCCGCCTTCTCAGTCTACAGATGGGGAACCGAGCACCAGTTCCCCGAGTCTCAGTCTGAGTTTCTTCCGAATCGGCTTCCAACAGAAGCCGCACCCTCCAGGCCTCCTCCTCCATCCCTGTCTCACCGGGAAGCACACGGGCTCGCGAGCCGCTCAGGGACCAGTGGCAGCCACAAAGAGGACGCCGAGCAGGGGACTCCAGGGAGGGTGCACTAATGGGAGGCGGGGGGGGGCGGGTAGCGCAATCGCAAAGGCCGTACCAGATCGCTGGTGCACCGAGCCCGCCGGATCCGCTACCGGGCGGAACAGCTGGGAAGACGCCGTGGGAGGGCTGCAGTCTCAACCAATAGGAGCGCAGGATGGGAGGGTGTCGGGATGGGCGGGGGGGCCTTGCCTTGCTACCAATCAGAAAGCAAATTCTCAGCACCACCTTGGAGGGTCCCCCTTGGAGGCCCTGGCGCACGCGCGCGCGGCGTGAGCCTGCGGCGGGAAGGCGGGGGCCAATCTAAAGCACCAATGGAAGCGGAGCAGGCGGGCGCGTGGCGGTAGGAGGCGGGACTTACTCAGCCTGACCAATGAGAGAAGGAAGCGCTTGGGCAGGCGTTAGGCGCGCAGACTGATCTATGGCGGATGCAGTACTGTTCGAGTTTCTGCACACCGAGATGGTGGCGGAGCTGTGGGCTCCGGACTCCGACCCAGGCCAGGGGGTGAGCGCCGGGTCCCGGGGGGAGGAGGCGCGGGCCGCGACGGAAAGGCCGGACGGAGGCCCAGGATGTGTAGAGGGTACGACCGCCGCAGGGTTCGAACCCTTGGCTTCTCCCCTGCCTCGCTGGGCGACTTAAGTGAGGGTCTCGACAGTGCCGTCCTCGCAGGTTGTACCTGTAATTGAGCGAGGCTGACTCAGGATAAAGCACTATTTCAAGGCTGGGCACAGAGTAAGCAATTAGTAATTATAGTAATTGCTGTTAGTGGGTGTGTGCTGAGGATTCGCCTTCAACGCTCACTAATCTTTTTTTTTTTTTTTTTTTTGAGTTAGTGGAGATCGAACCGTTGAACCCTGGGCCTTCATACTGAACTACGTCCCTAGACCTTTTTATTTTGAGATGGTCTCTCCAAGTCATCGAATTGCCCAGACGAGGCTCTAACTCACGACCCTGCTCCCTCAGCCTCCCAGAGTGCTGGGATTACAGCGTCATCACGCTCGGTTTAATCACGTAATTTCTGTATGCCTCAGTTTCCTCCTTTGCCAGGTGGCATCCTAAGCATACCTAAGTGGCATCCTAAGCGTACCTAAGTCTCCAGAGTAGGAGGAACATTTATTAATTCGACACTTAGCGATCTTCTGTTGAACAGTTTTATTGGCTCAGGTTTCCCTTCCCAGATTTGGGCCTCCAGGGTGGGTGTTGTTTGTTGTTTTAGGGTAATGTCTTCTGAGTTCACTAATTCATTCAACAAACTTTTTACCAAGACCTGCAAGGTACCAGCCTGCTGCAGGCTCAGTGAACCACACAAAAATCCTGGTCCTGGGTTTGGGGATTTAGCTCAGTGGTAGAGCGCTTGCCTAGCAAGTGCAAGGCCCTTAGTTCGATCCCCAGAACCTCCCCCCACCAAAAAAAAAATCCTGCAGTGCATGTTAAATGAGAGGAAGTCCGACAAATTAGTGAGCAAAGTGTGTGGGCCATTGTGTAACTGCTGTGAGAAAGAGAAAGCTGGGGGGGGGGGTGCACAGTCTGTGGCTCGGGCAGGGGTGTAACTGTCTCTGCACCCCATTCTTCCAGGTGTTCAGACACCTGCCATTCTCTCTCACCTCCAGCCGGTGACCAGCCCTGTCCCCCCCTGCCCTGCTCAATGAGCCTGCTCCCCTTCTTGCTTATTTCTCCTGTCACATTTTCCCCAAGGTGACGCCTATTAATCGTTCAGATCTTGGCTCAGATCTCTGTCTCTCAGAGAAGGCTTCAGAGCCCCCAGGCAGGTTGGTCTCCTTTGAGCACTGACCCCTCGCTTCTCCCCTGGTCACCTTCCTGCTTCTCCCCTGGTCACCTTCCTCTGACCCTTCAGAGGCCATTTCCAGGTGTAACTGGGGTGGCTCAAACTTGAGGGTTCCTGCAGAGCTCCTGGCCTGGCTCAGGTCCTGCCGCAGGCTGTGTCCACCAAACCAGGATCCAGCCGGGTTGGGGCACGGAGGGCTTCAAGGAGCCTGAGCCTTCAGGCCAAGGGAAGTGGTGTGACTGGGGACAGATGGGTGGGGCTGTATCTGGGAAGGCCAAGCCTCCACCCAGAGCTGGGTCGAAGCAAAGCATTCCTGTCCCCATGCAGCTGTCCCCCAGGGACAGGTGGTGGATGAGGGAGGAGGGCCTGATGACTTCATCCCCCCAGGAGCCTCTGTGGGCACTCTCGCTTCTGTCCTTGGGATTCTCCCTGGGGCTGTCCCTGGAGAATTCCTGCCACCTCCATGCTCTGGGTCTCCCCAAAGACTTCTTCAGCCCTCCTGCTGTCCCCATGCCTGGTGTGGGGTGGTGGTACCTCAGTCACCTCCCACCATGGGATCCTTACTGGCCCACCGCAAAACCACCTAGCCACCATTGCTGTCTCCCTCCCTGAGCCCCTCCTTACTGGCCCACCGCAAAACCACCTAGCCACCATTGCTGTCTCCCTCCCTGAGCCCCTCGTTTCCTCCCATGATCTCAGCTGGCTTTGTCAGGGCTAATGGTCTCAGGTGACTCCAGAGTCCCCTTCTCATGGTCCAGCCTGGACAAGTCACCTAGGGGTCATCCCAGTCCCCCCCTTGCAGGGCGTTGTAAGGACTCACAGTGAAGTGCTTGGTGTGGGATGGTCATCATCAGAGAGTTTAGGTCCCTGGAGTAAGGCCTACAGGGACCTGGGGAGGGGGCAGCCGGCCAGGCTGGGTGGAAGCCCCTTCCCTCATCTCCTCACTGCTGGACCTCCAGGCTCCCACTCTTGGGATCCCTTGCAGCTGCCACTCCTGGCTGGCTGCTGGTGACTGAGGACCCCTGAGCCTCGCTTCTCTGGCCTTCTAGGGACAGAAGATGAGCCTGACCGTCCTGGAGGGCATGGGCTTCCGTGTGGGCCAGGCACTGGGTGAGAGGTGAGAGCCCACACCCCCTTTCTCCGCCATCCTGGCTGGGAAGTAGGCAGGACCCCAGGGCTGGGGGCCTAGCTGAGCCTCACTTCCTTACCCAGGGTCTGGCCTGGTTCTCCAGGCTGCCCCAGGAGACACTGGCCTTCAGGGAGGAGCTGGATGTCCTCAAGTTCCTGTGCAAGGACCTGTGGGTGACTGTGTTCCACAAGCAGATGGACAGCCTCCGTACCAATCACCAGGTGGGTGTGCCAAGCACCCAGCCCCACTGCAGCACCCCGGGCTCTGGGTAGGGCAGAGCCCTGGTTTCTGTCTGATCCTCTGAAGGAGGCCTGGCTGCAGGCTCTTCCCAGAGTGGCGGGGGCCTCCCCTGGCTGGCAGCACCGACCTGGCATGTCGCTGCTCGCCTTGTGCTGGTCCTGGCTGCCATCACCCACCCACGTAGGCTCGGCCCCCAGCTGCATCGGGGGGCCAGGGCTGCAGCTCCCCAGCAAACCTGAGAGGCATGGACTGAGGGGTGGGCAGACTCGGTCTCTTCCAAAGCTCAGAACACGGGACTTCTGACACGGTTGATGAGGGAATGGTCCCAGCCCCTCACCCAGTGCCAGCACTCGTGGCCCTTCTTCTCCCAGGGGACCTACATCCTGCAGGACAACAGCTTCCCCCTCCTTGTCCCAATGGCCTCAGGCCTACAGTACGTGGAGGAGGCACCCAAGGTATGCAGACTGGGACTTTACCCTTTAGCGCCCCCCTACCTACCCCCACCCCAAGTTGGGCCTCTTCCCAGGCCTGGGGGTGTCTTGAGTACCAGGACTTGGCCTTGGCTTCCCCTCTCCCACAATGGTCTGTGTCCCCTGCCCCAGTTCCTGGCCTTCACCTGCGGCCTTCTGTGTGGCGCCCTCCATACCCTGGGCTTCCAGAGTTTGGTCACCGCCTCCGTGACAGCCCTGCCTGCTTGTGAGTCAGGGGTGGGGGGGTGTCTCTGTGACTTTTGAGTGTGGGGGGCCTCCATGCTCTTCTGTCCCTGCTCCCATGTGGGTGCTGGAAGATGAGCCCCATCTGACACATGGAACTTGCGGCCCAGAGTGCCTGAGTCACCGGGCCCAGCCCTGGCGGAGCCCCCGTGCTTCCCTGGGTGGCCAGCCCTTACTTGAGAGGCCCATCCAGCATGGTGAACAGAACCGGAGTATACAGACATCCTCCTGGATGGTTTCCCTAGAGGGTAGGGGGGCTCCAGAGGACATGGGTGGGCACACACACAACCCCCCCCATGGGTTTTTGTGACCCCCTGGGGGGCCCTTACAGGTTGCAGACCCCAACTGATAAGCCAAAGCCCTATTCCTGCCTGCAGGCCTGTAGCCATCCCAATTATTTCTCCCTCTTCTGGTTCTCCAGGCCACTTGTGGGGGAACATGAGGCCCACATATGCAGGGCCCCTCCCCAGCTTCCTACATGCCTGAACTCTGTGTCCCCAGCACCCACACAGCCCTGGGTACAGCCAGCTGGGCAGGAGCATCACCCCCTTCAGCCTAGTCGCTGAACAGAGGGAGTGCCATGCAGGCCACCCAGGCTGTTGGCCAGGGCAGGGGAGGATGGCTGAGCTGCCAGTGCTTTCTGCCTTTCCCCGGATCCCAGCCTTGCTAAAGCAGCCCTTCCCTTCCAGGTAAGTTCGATGTGATGATCCAGAAGCCCTGAGGGCCCGGGGCCCACCCTCGCAGCAGCCCTGCCCTCACTCCCAGAAGACAGCCATCACCTCACCCAGGACCCGGGGCTGCTCCCTTCAGGGGTGGTCTTGGGACTGGACTGCCAGGGAACCCCGGCTCTGGGGTAACCCCTGCTCGAAAAGAGGGTATCCCAGGGAGGTAGGAGGCAGGCACAGGAGTCCAGGTAGTTCCACAGTGGAAACGGGTGGAGGAATGTGGGTCATGTCACTCCAGGTGAGAGGCACTCAATAAAGATTTTATTTATGGTTCAAAGTGAGAAGGGTGTCTAGTGACTGTGTCATGGGTCCCACTGGGGGACAGAGCACCCTCTGCGCATGCCCACTCCACAGTCCTCCTGCCTTCTGTGCCCCTTGGTTCCCAGCTGGTGGCCCAGGTGCTCACCAACTCTCCCCACACCTGTCACCCACTCCCTGCCTGCTGCCTCGGCATCTCTGCCAGTCAGCAAGTCTGGGGCTACCCTCTGCCCAGCAGGGTACACAAACACAACCTCACCTCATGCAGGTAAGTACCCGGCCTCAGAGCTGTAAAGAGGCTGGGGGTGAGACCTGGGGCATGAGGCAAGGTTCCCAGCTAGGAACCCCGGTAGGTTGGGTGTCCAGCAGCTGCCATCCTCTGCTGACCCCACTGATGCCCTGACCCTTCCATGCCAGCCCTGGGAGGCCCCATCCTGGCCCGAGGTTCACCTGAAGTGTGCTCCCCCCCACCCCTGCTTCCTGGGTGGGGCTGGGCCGGCAGCTTCTGGGGAGGGGAAGGCAGGCTTTCCCAGAATGGGCCTGAAGCATTGCAGGAAGGAACCACAACCAGCTGGAGGAGGAAGGTGCTGGGCCCTGGAGCAGGGCAACGTGGCTGCCCAGGCAGAGCCCCAGAGGGCAGGCACAGTGCCAGCTGGTGGCTCCCTTCATCTGTCAGACCACCCAGCTCTGGGGAAGGCTGCTCCCCCTACACGCGAGCCGCTATGGGGAGATGGCCTTGGGGGCAGAGGGGTCCCCACAGTATCAGGCCCTTGCCCAGTGCCACCTTGGTCAGGTGAGAACCCTGGCCAGCAGGCAGGAAGCCACCTGTTTTCAAGTCCCTGCTCTGCCTCTGAGTGGTGTGGCGCAAGTGGCTGCCCGCCTTAGTTTTCTTATTGGTAAAGAGGGCATCACAGCGCCCCCTCTGGTGGTGGTGGGAGAAGCAGAGGGTTTTGTGAACCGCTCCACACACAGCTGTCCCCGAGTTTCCATGAGGCATGTGGGGCAGCATTTGTAAGTGGGTCAGCCGGCCGGCACCTGTCAGCAGCCAGCATTGCTAAGGGCCGGGACGTGGGCTCGGTGATGCCTCCTGATAATCTTGAGAGGAAGGTGCCAGCCGTCCCACCCAGCAATGAGGAAGCCGAGGCCCAGAGCGGTGAAGTCACTTACCCAGAGTCACACAGCTGGGCCAGGGAGGAACTGGCAACTAAAGTGGAAATGTGCCCTCCCCAAGACGCTTCCTCCCTGTCCCTGCCCACTGTCTCCCCAAGCAGGCGCGTCCAGGGCTGTGAGGAGACCTAGTGGCCGTGGGGCAGGAGCATGACAGGCTCCGTCTCCATCCCTCTCCTGGGGTACAGTGTGGCACTGGGGGTGCCAAGTCCTAGAGAACAGTAGGACCTGCCGCTGCTGGGAGGGGTGGGGACAGGTGGGCAAACCGGTCGGGCGGGCGGCGCTTCAGCAGCAGTTGGGCCTGCGCCGACAGACAGTACTGTCGTGGGGCTGGCCGGGCAGCTCGGCCACGGGCAGGAGCTGGGGCCGCGAGGCCGCCACCAGGTATGTACAGGGACCCCGGGCTGGGGGGTGGTGGGCAGGGCCACACACGCAGCCCCGAACTCTAACCACCCCGTCCCCTCCATCCCCCGGCTTCACCTGCCGCTGCCCACCGGAAGCATCCTTCCTGCCTCTGCCCTCTGGAGCCCATGTACCCCGCCATGCTGCATTCAGGGAGCCTCTGCCCAGATGCCTACCACAGTTCCCCTGCTCCCCGATTTCCCCTTCCTTCGCCCCCTCATTCAGCCCTTCATGTGTACCTGGGTCCGAGATTTCATTCACCCTCCGTGTCCTGGCTGCTTCCCAACTCAGCTGCATCAGCCCCCCCACAGCCCCCACCTTACTCCCTTAATGTTACCAGGCCGTCCCCGTGGGTCCCCAGTATCCATGCCCCTGTCCAACCCAAGTCGCCCCCACACCCAGCCACTCCATCCGCCTGTGTGGCTGTCCCTGCCTCTCCCACTTGGACCCCACCCCAGGACCCAGCCATGGCCCCACGAGGCCATCCTGAGGCAGGGCGGGGACCCCAACCTCAGCTCTCAGCTGCTTGCTCACGGGCACTGAGCCTGCCGTGTCCCTCTCCCAGGAGCAGGTCCCCAAGGTTGTGGCCCACAATGCAGAAGCACTACAGCGCCCAGTTTGCCAAGAGTGCCCGGAGCCCCACTGAACACTGCTGCCTGGACCCAGAGTTAGGACACGGAAAAGGTAAGTGTGGTGGGTGAGGGGGTCATGGCAGAAGAGAGGAAGTGGGGAGCACTGAGTGGACGCCATGGCCAGCACCCTCTGGAGAGGCTTTTGTTGTTTGGGGGTGATTTTATTTTTGTGTTTTGTTGATTGATTTGTGCTGAGGATTGAATCCAGGGCCTTCGCACTGAGTTACATCCCCAGCCCTTTTTATTTTTTACTTTGAGACAGGGTCTCATTAAGTCACTAGATTGCCCAGGCTGGGCTTGAACTTTTGACCTTCCTGCTTCAGCTTCCTAGAGGGCTGGGATAACAGGCATGTGCCACCACAACCAGCTTGTTCCATTTGTTTTGTTTTATGTTTGAGATGGAGTCTGGCTACGTTGCCCAGGCTGGCCTCAAACTCCTGGGCTCAAGTGATCCTCCTGCCTCAGCCTCCCAAGTGCTGGGACTATAGGAGTTTGTTCCCACAGCTGGCTGCGATCCCTGCCTATAGAGCCTTTGGTGTGCTGAGGTCCAGGAGGTGGGCACAGGACCTGAGTGTCAGAGCCAGAAGGCTGCTCCGGGAATGGGCCAACCGTCTGGCACCTTCAGAGGGCTGGTCCCCGACCTGGGGGAGCAGTGTGAGGGAAGGAGGGGCCCTCTATCCAGTGTCTGAATGAGGCAGGGGCAGTTACCACCCACGAGGGCCGATCAGGCCCTGCTGGTCAGTACCCTCCTGCCAGCCTGGGCTGCACCTGGGGACAAGGCCTGCCCCTCCTTCTGCTCCTCAGCTGTCCCCACCAGTCACTCTGGCTGCTCTGGCCCAGCCAGATCACTTCCCTGTGGACTTTTCTCAGCACCCCTCCCAGAACCTCTCAGTGGGGGACTAGCCACAGACCCGGGTAGCAGGAATTTGGGTTTGCAGAAGCCTTGCCAAGGCCCGGGCCCTGCTCGTCTTCCCTCCTCCTGCCCATGGAGACCCCTCTGTGTCCCTCTGACTTTTGGGGACCACTGATGCTCCCGCAAGTGCTCTGGCCCAGCCTCCAGCTGTGCTCTCCTGGTAAGGGACTCAGGCCCAGTCACCCCCACTTCCTTCCTTCCAGGATGCCGTCATCAGTGGCGCCAGGACCCAGCAGCCCCTCGAGCCCATGGGCCCTGTCGCCCATCCCCCCAGTCACACTGGCAGCAGGCCTACTACAGCCATCGGGGGTGTGGCAGTGGCTGGCACTGGGGCCCCAAGGTCCCCATCCTGCGGCAGCAGAAGCAGCAGCAGCCCCAGCCCCTACCTCCCGGCCCCACGTGGCAGCAGCTCAGCCCAGTTCACAGAGCCCAGAGGGGGCTGCCTGCACCTGCCGCTGCCCCTACGAGACCAGCCAGCGCCCCCCAGCCACCCCCTGCGCCCGCCACCTCATTCACCACGGCACCCACCATGGCCAGCAGCGGCCCAGCCCTGCACCCTGCAGGCAGCATCCTCCTGGAGCCCAGCGAGCCCACCGATGCCCGGCCTCTGCCGGCCCCGGCAGCCTGCGGCTCCTTCACCTCCTACGGCTCCGGTGCTCAGCCAGGCCTTCCCGGGGGCTCTGCCTGGCTCCTGCCTTGCTTCTGCCTGGGCTCTCGCTCCCTGGCTAGCACCTCCGGCTGCCCTCCAGTCCTCACTCTGATCCCCACCCTTGGGTCCGAGGTGCTGCCTCTGCCTCCCCTGCTCACCTGTTGGGTCCATGGCTTCCAGGCCAGGCCTGTGCTGGGCAGCAGGGGCCTCCCTCCTGTCCCTCTCCACCTCCTGGCACCCTGGCTCTGCTTTCTCTTCCCAGTCTCCCTCCCCTGGCTGGGCAGGGGGTGACAAGGACATGAGGCAGCCTGGTGTGAGGGAGACAGGCCCTGTATGGAGCTGCTGTGAGAGGTAGGGAAGGGACGGGGCAGGGAGAAAGCATGCAGTCTGGAGGATGCCACTCTCACGTTGCACACAGGTGGCTGGTGATAAGGTCCTAACTGCCACAGTGCTTGCTAAGCACTCTTCAGGGAACAGTGGGGAGCAGGACACAGATCTGTCATGTTCTATGGGACGAGGGACAATGACAAGAAACAGGATGAACAAGGAGAATTTAAAAGTGTGTCACCAGGTGACAACCACACTGGGAAAAATAAAGCAGGGAGAGGAAGGAAGTATAAGGTTTGGGGGTGAAATAGGGCCATGGGGCCTCTTGATGGTGACACCTGAACACCCTGTGCAGCAGCTTGTCCCAGGGCCACAGGAAGCTTTGGAGGGATGGGGGCTGTGTCCAGGTGCCACTGGAGCATGGGTCACAGCAGGGAGGGTGTGACGTATGGTGACTTGACCAGGGTGGTGACAGGGGACATGGGGACACACAGCTATTTCAAGGTCTGGGTTGGGCACAACTTTGTCACCAGAGCCTTGGGGCCAGGATGCCCATTTCAAACAGGAAAATAGAGGGTGCATAAGGTGATGTCACCCATTGATCAGGCAGAGCTGGGACTGGGTCTGCCCTGGCTACCGTCATCTTGGCTGGCCTTGTCCTCTGTCTCCCTCTGGCTCTGCCACCAGGCCTGGCCCGAGTTCTGCCGCCCCCCAGTCTCCAAAAGTGGGTGTGTTGTACCACCATGTACCATGAGGCTAGTCTGGCCACCATGACTGAATGTTACTTTTTGGCACCCAAATCCCAGGTCCAGGAAGTTGCACACAGGAAGGCAGGGAGCCCTCTGCAGAGTGGACACTAGTGCATGTTCATGAAGCCACACAGGGCCAGGAATCTGGACCCTTGATGGCAATCGCATTGCCCTTGACCAAGCGTCTAGCCCTTTGGTATCCAGGCCACCTGGTATCTTCAGAGGAACGGCCTGAACCTTTGAAGTGTCACTTCCTGAGCCCTGCAGGGGAAAGGGCTGGGCCAGGACTGGAACCCTGGTCTGCCAGCCTGGGCGAGGGTAGGATTAGTGACCTGCCGGCATAGGGTCCTGGTTGGCGAGAGAGGTCAGCAACGGGGTGGACAGGAAGTGGAGAGGGGCCTGTGGTCCTGGGGGCACACCTACCCTGGCACCAGGCATGCAGAGTAGATGGGAACCAATTCATATAGGGAATTTTTTTTTTCAATAGGGAACTTTCGAGGATAGAAACCAGTGCCACCATTGCAGGCCCTTGTGTCCCAAGAAAGGTCCACAAGCTTTTTTCCTGAGCCAGCCACAGGGTAGCAACCAGGCAGGCGTGATGACCTGGGTCAGGATAGCCAGATTACCTCAGGCAATGGAGGGTCCAGGGTCAAACTCTCCAAAAGGGTACATGTGGCCCTGGAGGTGGAGGCTGCTGGTGGCCACAGAGAGCTCCATCACTGGCTTTGACCTGAGTCACCTCTGGGAGGATGCTGGTGCAGGGAGGGGCTGATGGTGGAGCTTGGAGGGCACCCAGGAGGAGGGAGGGTGGTGCCTGGCCAGCCTCACTGACTCAGTTTCCCCATCCCAACCTCAGACGTTCTCACAGAAGATGATGTCTACTGCAGCTGCCTGGCCAAGACACTCTGCCATGTGCCTGTTCCTGTCACTGTGGGTTTCTACGCCCCCTTCGGTTGCCGACTGCACATGATGCTGGACAAGATCACCAGTGAGGATCTGTGGGGGCTGGGGTGGGTGGGGGACAAGAAACAGGGCCTCCCCCTGCTCAGCTCCAGGCTGCCCTGGGATCTACACTCCACTGAGGCCAGCCTGCTCCATCCAGGCACCCGTAAGGCAGCAGTGACCAGGTCCTCCCCACGCCCACAGCCTCTGCGTGGTCCCTGCCCCACCCTCCTCCTTGGCCTGCTGGCCACATCCAAGTCTCATCCCCCGGTTGTCCCCTCCTCTGCCATCAAATCCATCCAAGGAGTCCTCCTAAAATTGAGACTGGTCCTGTCCTTCCCCTGCCCCCACATCCTGGGGAGGAAGCCTAGTTCCTCAGCTGAAGCCACAGCTTCCTGCCTGGTACTCCCTGGATGCGCTGCAGATGCGGCCACTGCCAACATGCCCAGTGCCCAGTGCAAGCCGTGTTCTGGCTCAGACCTCAGCCTGAGTGGTGGCCAGAGGGGCCGGTGACTCCTCTGTGTGCCTGAGCTAGCTGTTGAATAGACACCTACTCAGTGGGCCGATGTCCTGCCCCTGTGCGGTCAGGAGAAGAGAAGAGCAGGGCACAGGGGAAAAGGGTGTCACAGAGTTCCTGCCCCTGACTTCTCATAGTTCTTCAGCCATTCCCCAGCACCTCCTCAGTACCCAGGGGACACAGGGGTGACTGACCCAAGATGAACAGGGTGCTGTCCAGTAGGGAAGACATACTTGTCCTCAGACCCAGAGTGGTAAGGGCTTAGGGCCCCTGACCCAGCCTGAGATCAAGAGCTCCCTGGAGGCGGCAGCACCTTCAGATCTGAGGAGCAGTGAACCGGAAAAACGAGACCCAGGCTGCGACCCAGCGTCTCTCATTCATTTGTTCCTTAGGCTCCGCGTCTCTCATTCATTTGTTCCTTAGGCTCCCTTGGGCCCCCTTCTTAGAGCCTTCCCAGTCCCCCAGTCCCCAGTCAGGGCAGCCCCACCTCTGGCCCCCTCCCTGTTTCTTCTGCTTGCTGCCTTGTCCCATCCTCACTTCTGTAGTGTGCAGCTTCTGCCTTGACCCCCAGTCTGGCCCCCATAGGGCCTCTCCTCTCCTTTCTGCACCTGCTCTCTGCTCTTTAGGGCTGTCTGTGACTGGCTCACCTGAAGCCCTCTGCTCCCCTCCCGAATCTCTCCGGGAACACCCACTCCCCTTCCCCGCCCCCTCCCAGATGAGCTCCACTTCCAGCCACGTCCCTGCTTGCCCACCACTCAGGTGGCCTCCCGCGCCCCTCTCTCCCCGCAGTGCTGATGCAGCAGGAGGCGACGCAGCGCGAGCTGGAGGAGCTGCAGCGTGTGCAGTGGCGGCCGCGGCCGGTCCGTGGCTGGGGCTTCCCGCAGCTGCTGTGGTACCTGGTGTTCCTGCAGCCCATCATCACCGAGGTGCACCTGCGGCGCAAGAACGTGCAGTTCCTCTTCATCCGCTTCAGCGCCTGGCAGTATGCGGGCACGGACAAGCTGTGGGCCGGGCTGGTGACCACACTGTGCGAGGGCATCCGCCACCACTACGGCGCGCTGCCCTTCAGCGTGTACTCCGTGCTGGGCAACAAGCCGGCCACGACGCCTAGCTTCTGCCAGCGCGAGTGGCACTGCCGGCTCCGTGTGTGCCTGGCGTTGCTGGCGCTGCTGGCAGTGCTGGCCCTGGGCGTGGGGCTGCTCTACCTGTCCCTTGGTGGCCTGGGCCACGCGGGCGCCGGTGGCAGTTTGCTCAAGGTGTTCGGCGGCGCGGCCACCACACTGTCCGGCTCGGGGCTGCTCATGGCCGTGTACTCAGTGGGCAAGCACCTGTTCGTGAGCCAGCGCAAGAAAATCGAGCGGCTGGTGTCACGCGAGAAGTTCGGCAGCCAGCTGGGCTTCATGTGCGAGGTGAAGAAAGAGGTGGAGCTGCTCACCGACTTCCTGTGCTTCCTGGAGATCTATCAGCGGCGCCGGCTGCGCGTGGTGCTCGAAGTCACAGGGTTGGACACATGCTACCCAGAGCGCGTGGTGGGCGTGCTCAATGCCATCAACACTCTGCTGTCCGACAGCCACGCACCCTTCATCTTCATCCTGGTCGTGGATCCTAGTATCTTGGCCGCATGCCTCGAGAGCGCCAGCAACATGAAGGGCACAGCCGACAACGGCTACCTCTTCCTCAACCGCACCGTCACGCTGCCCTTCTCTGTGCCCATCATGGGCCGCCGCACCAAGCTCCAGTTCCTGCACGACGCCGTGCAGAGCCGCGACGACCTGCTCTTCCGCGAGATCACGCGGAAGCTGCGGCCGCATGAGAGCCAGGCCGGGGAGGGCGCGCAGCTGCTGGCGGTGGAGACGCAGGCGGAGGCGGGGCGCTCGCAAGGCCGCATCGACGCGGAGGCCGCGCGCCGCATCCAGGAGGCGCTCTTCTGCCTGCACGACGAGCACGACTGCCTGTACGAGTACGTGCCCGACAACGTGGTGTCCATGCGGCGCATCGTCAACACGGTGCCCATCACTGTGCGCCTGCTGCAGCAGCAGCAGCAGACCCACTTCGTGGGTCCCACCCCACGCCAGGCCGTGGCGTGGGTCGTGCTCGCCAACCAGTGGCCCTGCCGCCTCAGCTGGGCGCTGCAATGCCTGGAGGACCGGCAGCAGGCGGGGGGTGCGCCTGAGGCCCGCGCGCGCCTCTGGGACGTGTTCTGCGACAACAGCCGTGAGCTGCACGCCATGACTAAGGCGTTGCAGAACGTGCTAGACCTGGACGGCGACCCCGAGCTCTTTGAACGCTTCCTGGGCTTCGACTTCCCCTTCACCGTGACCGAGGCGCAGTGCCTCCTGCGCTGCACGGTCAACCTGGACCACTCCATCCGCCGCCGCATGGGCCTCATCCGGGCAGTCAGCGCGCTCAAGACACCCAGCCCGCCCAAGTCCCCTGCCCGAAATGTGCCTTCTGCCGCGCACGGAGCAAGTAAGGCAGCAGGGGCGTCCCCGAAAGGTCGTGAGGCGGGCCAAACTCCTGAAACCCACCACCCCCTGGCCCGGGCCCACAGGGGCAAGCCTGAGGCCTGAGCCCCTCACTCCAGGGGCCCCAGCTGGGTGGGCCTTGAATGGATAAACCCAGGGGCAGCAGAAGACAGCAAGCTGCCCACCTTCCCAATGAGGGTGTAGGGGGCCACATCTCCCCATCATTCTGGCTCCCAGAGCCAGTGTCTGCCAGCAGAGAGGGAAAGTGCAGTGAGAAACTCAGGGCTCAAGTGCAATAAAAGATGTGCAAAGCCCTCCAGTGGACGTTTCTGCCCTGGCTCCCTGACTCAGTGAGGACTGGGGACCAGGCCTACCCTGCCCTGCCCTGCCCTGCCCACTTCCTCCACAGGCAGCCAGGCCTGTGAGCTGTGCAGCTGGCAGCTGCAGCTGGCAACTGGGTGGCAGGAGGGCTGCGGGGGCAGTGGGTGCGGCAGAGATGAAGGGCGGATATACCAGGTTGACTCGGGCAACAAGGAGCACCCAGGCCTCAGGGAATCCAGGTCCTTGTCCCCATGTCCTGGCCTGTCCTCTGTGGCATTTCCAGTGTGCTGCACCCACTAACCTCAAGAGGCTGTTCCACCCTCAGCCAGAGGGGTGGCGCAGTCTCCCCAGGAGTAACTGTCCAGGAGTAGCCTGTGGGGTCACCGTAGGGCCATTCAGTGGCCATTGGCTGGTCACCCACACTGAAGTCACCTGATCAGTTCCTTAATGAGGACAGACCTTGGGACACCTGGGGAACGTGGAGTTGCAACCAGTGCCAGGGCTTACACGATGGCTGGGCTGGGCGCTGCCTGCCGGCTTGTTCACTGCCTGCTCCTTCCCACAGCAGGACAGGACTTGCTTGGGCAGTTCCTGAGCCCACTCTGGGCAAACTTTTGGCCCCATGCACATGGCCACGGGGTCCTCAGTCTTGTGTGTGTCGGGGAGCAGCGGGGACCAGAGGCCCAGGACCTGACTTCTAGGACAGTCCCTGGAAAGCCAGAGAGCTCTGGGAAGGCACCTCCCTCAGGCCAGCCAGGGGCCCAGGATGGGGGCCGCCAGCCCTACCTGCCTTCCATTCCAGGCTCAGCCTGCTCCTCAGACCACAGTGGTTGCAAGGGCGACCTTGGTCAGAGCCCCAGTGACGTACGGACAGAGGCACCACCTGAGCCGTGAGTGGCCAAGCTGCTGGGATAAGTGTTGGCCCACTGGGGGAGAGGCCTCCAACATGGGGAGACCCTGCCCAAGCACAAAGCCCTGGGAACATGGGCCACATGACTCCATCAGTCTGTTGACATGCTGCTGGGACCAGCACGTGGCTGTTCCCTTTTACATCAGGCCAGTTTGAGGTGAGCTCGTTTCTTGTGGCAGAGTCCAGGCTGCAGCTCCTGCTAGATGGTCCCCAGCAGTGGCGTCTGTTACTCACTTTGTCATAAGGCTGTGGGCCAGGGATGTGCCGAAGCTGGAATTTGGGGGGCTTCGTAAACAAAACCAAAATGGGGTGTCAGGGGGATACTGTGGCTGAGATGGCCCTGCCACCAGGACCCATATTGCCCCAGATGGTTGTGGAGCTTTTGTGGGAACTTGTGAAAGCGAGGCCAAGGGGCTGTCGCCAGCATACGGGCTGCAAGTGATGCGCCTTTCCCACGGCAGTGAGGACAGCGTGAGGATGTTGTGCGCGTGCCACGTGTAGCCACGTGTGCTGGATGTGGGGTACACGTGTAAGCTGCTCATCTGTGTGGTCTCTACCATGTTTATGTAGATCATTTTGTGTTGTGATGTTGCATTTGTTGAGTTCTCATGTGTTGCCTGTCTGTACTGTGTGTGCGCTGTGGCTTTGCCTTCTGACCCTGTCTGCCCCCAAAGGGGACAGGGCTGCCTGTCACACTTGAAGGTGACAACAAACAAGCATCTGAGAACCTGGGTCCATGAGTCACTTGGTGCCTGCCACTCTGAACCCCAAAAGAGTGACAATGAAAGTCCTCCAGAGGCGGCTTACAACAGCAGGCATTTATTGGCTCACAGGTGTGGGGGCTCAAAGTTTCCCTCACAGTTGAGATTCCCTGCCCATTCCTGGCTTCTGGTGTGCAGCTGGTGACCCTGGGGCTGCTGTGGCCTGGGGCCGCATAACTCCAATCCTGTCCTCCTGCCTTCTCCTGGTGGCCGTTGGTGTCTGAATTCTCCCCTTTGCATGTGTGTATGTAAATAATGAGGTCTTGAGATATTGCACAGGCAGGTCTTAAACTCCTGGGTTCAAGGGATCCTCCTGCCTCAGCCTCCTCAGTAGCTTGGATTACAAACCCACCCCACCTGGCTATAATCACCTCCCCATAAACCCAGGTGTTGGGGATGGAACTAGAGGTTGCACATGCTAGGAAGTGCTCTACCACCAAGATGCACCTCCAGCCCCAAGTCCCCTTTTAGAAGCACACCAGTCACAGTGATTTGGTTTAGGGCCCATCCTAATGAGCTCATTCTAAAGTGACTATCATGATAAAGACCATTTCCAAGTAAGGTCATGCCCTGACCTGTTGGGGGTTAGGACTTGAACACTTTTTTGGTGGGGGACACAAAATTTGTAACCGCTGGAAAGACCCGATTGGTCCCCCAAGCTAAATATAGTAGAAGGACAGGAACAAGGCTAGAAAGATGACCCCAGTCCCTCACAAGCACCACAGGGGCGGAGAAGCCATGCCCACCAGGCCTGGAGGTGGAGGCCCAGGGGACAGGTGAGCACTGGTACCACTAAGGGCCACAATTCCTAGGGGTCTAGGGTTAGCATCACAGGCAGCAGCTAAACACATGAGGGCTAAGACCGCTGGGGCTGGACTCATAGACCTCACCAGGCAGAGGACCCGACTTCTCAGCACCTTCTCAGCAGCCACGGTTCCTGGTCCCACAGAAGGGCGCCCACCCACCTTCACAGGGTCACGGCAGAAGGGACAAAGGGGTGACCGAGGTGGTGATAAGTGGGACTTCTAATGTGGCCATTCTGAGGACAGTGAGGACACCCGCAGCCACAAGTGACAGAAGTACAACCTACATGGCGCAGACCAGAAAGGTGCTCGTCACAGACGCCAGGGTGGCGGGGTCCATGCAGGAGCTGATGGGGACCAGGGACCCTGGCAGTGACCCCTCCATGTGGGCAAGCAGCACAGGCAGGGACCCACCTTGCCCATGGGGTGGGGCTCCCAATCTCCACAGGGGAGACAGATGTCCCACTGCAGCCAGGCCAGGCTGGTGACATATCAGGCACCCAGACAGGCTCCTGAGGCACAGCTTTCCCCAGCTGGATGATGCCGGGGCTGGGGGACCTGCTCTCTGTGCCACAGGAGCCCTGTGTCCAGCACCCCGAGAGCCTGGACCTGGAATTGGGGTCTCCAGAAAGGCTGGGCACATGCTGGCCTGGGCATGAGCTGTCTGCCTAGCTTCGCCTCTTCCACCTCCAGGTTTTCCTTTGGGGATCCCTGGCACTTACCTGTGGGCACTCCACATGCAGGTGCTGTGGGGGCCCCACCTCACCCCACAGGGGCACATGGGGCCAGACAAAGCAGAGAGGGGCAAGCGGTGGACCCAGCCCCAGTTTATTAGAAAAGGTGTGAGCCGAGCCGCACCCACAGTCCCCGTGCCCGCCCACCCGCCCGTGGTTGTAGTGCCTCCCAGGGCACAGCCTCAACGGCCTGGGCAGCAAGGTCCCCAGACGCCCGCTGCTGCTGCCCCAGCTCCCTGATAGATTTATTGCACTTAAGAAAAAGAAAGCTCTGATCCTCTGCACCCAGCCCCACCCGCCCAGCCTTCACCCCACCTGGGGCGGTCTGGGAGCTTCCACCACCAGCACCACCGCCACCTCCCATGCCACCTGCCTGGTCCCTGATGGGGCCAAGGAGGCCACCCCGCCATCTCTGACTCCTGCCCTCCATGGGGCAGGCCCGGCCGAGTGGGTTTTCCAGAACCAGAGCAGTCCTTGGCCTCCTCGCCCTCCTCCCATGGTGTCCACCCCAGCCCTGCCCGAGTCCTTGAGTGGCAGACACATAAATAGATGCACCATGCCCTTGTGGCCATAGTGTTCCTGGGGAGGGGTCCTCGGGTGCCCTTGGCCCGGCATCCTGGGCCTCAGAGGGCTGGGGTGAGGGCAAGCAGATTCTCATGGCTCCGGCCTCAGCTCATCCAAGACCAACCGGAAAAAAGGAACTGGGGGGATAGAGAGCAGGGACACCATAAGAGCAGGGGCTTCCTGGGCTCCCTGCCCCAGCGGCCTGGCCACTTACAGTGTCACAGTGTCTCCTGCAGGGCCTCCTGACTCGCCTCCAGAAGCAGCTCCTCCAGCACCCTCTCATCCTGCGGGCAGCGCAGCTCTGTGGGGTGGCTTCCATCAGGCGGGGCGGCGGGACCTGAGGTCACACACCTCCCGTGCCCCACCGCGGACCCAGGGAACAAAGGGTGGGAGCTGAGGACCCAACTCCTGTGGCCCTGCCCCTTCCCTGCCAGCATGTGGGACTCGCACGTGCCAGGCCCTGGCCCCTCGGCCAACCTGCCCGGCCTCTCACCATGCTCCAGGCTGCAGCTACCTCCCTTGGCCTCAGGCCCCGGGGGTGGCTCTGGGGGCAGCGCGAGGGCAAACTCTGGCTTCAGGCCATTGGGCAGCGGTGGGCCTGACGGAGGTGGCTCCAGCTCAGATGACCCTGGATCCTGGGTGCCGGTGGCCTCAGCTGGCAAGAGGGCAGGGGTTGGGGGCAGGGGTGGGGAGGGAGGGGAGGCGAGGTCTGAGGGGAGGGGGGGCTCTGCCCTCTCAGGTGGACTCTCCACCCGGGTCACCACAAACACCTTATGACCCCGGCCTGGGCTGGACACAGAAATCCGCTGCTCAGTGGGGGAGGAGGGGCTGCCTGGGGGGCTCCTGTCCCCGGCACCCAGAGAGTCTGTGGGGGGCACCAAGGCAGGACAGGGGGCCGAGGGACTCTGGCCACTGGCGGTCTCTTTCCTCTGCCCATCCTGCTCCCCCTTGTCCTCCCCGTCCTCCTTGTTCTCCTCGTCCTCCCCGTCCGAGTCCGAGTCTGGACTGGGCTCTGGGGTGGGCCCAGGGTTGGGGCCCCCGTTCTGGGCCTCAGTGGCGGCAGGCGCGTCCCCGGCCCCCTCGAAGGGCTGCGGCCCCGTGATGGTGATCTCGGGCATGGAGGCTGACAGCTGCAGCTGCTGCTCCTTCTCCTCCCGCTCGCGCGCCAGCACAAAGTTGCGCTTGCAGCCGTTCTGGATCTCGGCCAGCAGCGCCTTCTGCGTCTCGATGAAGCTCTTCACCTGCGGGCGGCCGCCTGGCTAGGGCCCTGCGCTCCCGCGACCTCAGCCACCCCGTCCGCCCACAGGGCGCTCCCCCAGCTTACCGCCTCCTTCTTGGGCTCTCGGTCGAGGTCCAGGCGCAGCAGGGAGTGGTTCACCTTGAGGGCCAACGACAGTGCCATGAGCCCGCCCGTCTTGATCTCGTTCTCCCGCAGGTCCAGTCTCAGGAGGCGGGGGCTCTCGGCGATGAACTCCGCCACCGCCACCGCGCCTGGGAGGGGGACCGCAGGGGCTGGCCAGGAGCCCCACACGGCAGCTGGCCGCCCCGGGCCGAGCGCCCCCAGCCCAGCCCCAGGCCGCCCTACCCTCACAGGTGAGCTTGGTGGAGGCCAGGCCCAGGCGCAGCACACTGCGGTTGCCGATGAGCCCATTCTTCAGGTTGCGCACGCCCTCGTTCCCAATGGGGTTGTGGCCCAGGTTCAGCGTCTCCAGGCTCTGTGTGTGCGGCTGCAGGGTGAGGAGCCAACAGGGGACGCAGGGCCCAGGAGGACAAGTCAGGAAGGGGGCCGGGAGAAGAACCAAACCGTGTGCTCTTCCCCCACAGAGGGCCAGCGTTTAAGCACCGGCATGCACCAGGCGTGGTGTCATGTGCCTGTCATCCCAGCACTTGGGAGGCTGAGACAGGGTTCCCAAGAGTTCAAGTCCAGCCTGGGCTACATAACAAGACCCTGCCTCAAAAAAAAAAAAAAAAAAAAAAAAAGGCACAGAAGCCCCAAACAGCTGAGTTGCTCGTGTGCTCAGTCTCCCCAAAGTATCCGGTCTCTGCCTACTCCCAACTGTCCGAGTGTCCAGTGGCCCCCACAGTCTGGCCCCACCCTCACAGGGCCTGTCACCTGCATGCTGAAGCTGGTCCCTGGGCTGGGCCCCTCAGGGTCTAAGCACAGCCTCTAACCCCTGGTGCTGGGTCCCCCAGGGCTCACCCTGGAGTCCTTGCACCTGCTGGGCTTGCTTTACTGAGACATCAAGTCACAAGTAAGTGACACATGCTATATAGTCCCAGCACTTAGGAGGCTGAGGCAGGAGGATCCTGGGTATAGGGCCAAGCTGGCCTACACAGTGAGCTCAAGGCAAGTTATAATGAGACCCTAACTCAAAAAACCAAATAAATATTTTATAACAAAAAATAAGAAGCTACTGAAGGCTTTCATAAATAGTAACTCTTTTGGCACAATAGTCTATCACCTCGGTTATAAAGGGCAACTGAAGAAAACTAGGGTACAGAGGCCGAGTGAAGACAGGGAGGGCGGCTCCTCAGGGCTAGTGCGGGGCCACTGTGCAGGGCAACTCACCAGCGTCATGCCCAGGAAGGCCATGCCTGTGTACGTGAGCTGGTTGTTCCACAACACCAGGGTCACCAGCCCCTTCCTCTGCTCCTTGAGGCCCTCGCAGATGTAGGCCAGACCTGGGGGAAGCCTGTGGTCAGAGTGGGCCTGTGGCCAGCACACAGCAGGGGGCGTCCTCACGTCGCCCAGCCTGGGCTCCGCTCCCAGCCACTCTGGAGCAGGCCTCAGAGGAGCAAGCAGCTGGCTACCAGCCTCGGGAGCCAGCTCGGCTCACACCACATACTGGGAATTCACTCTCATCTTCTGCCTCATTCCTGCTCCAAGGCCTGAGCCAGACCTGCCAGGGCACGAGGTGGGTGCCAAGATGTGGAGTCTGGGGCTGCCACGCTGAAGAGGATGCTGGCCTCATAGTGCCACTCTGAACCCTCTCTTTCTCCACAGAAGGCCAGTGCACTCTGTCCAACAGTGGAGCGGCCATCCTAGCCTCTTCCCCTGGCTCTCTGAGGTTTCCCCCTCAAGCAGCAAACACCTAAGCACATTCGTACCCCAGGGTCTTTGCACTTGCTTTTCCTGCTGCCTTTTTCCAGGTGTTAAGGGCCGGCTCTGCTCTCAGTGCCCAGGTCACTGCCCGAAGTCCCTCCTGTGGCCCTTCCTCCCTGCACCGCCCCCCACAGCCTCCGGCTGACCCTGCCCCCAACAATGTCCTCTTCTTCACGCACTTTTCAGAGGTCAATCACTTTAACTATTCGCTTGATACCTCACTGCATCCCCCGGGAGTCAGCCAAGCTGTCCTCTCCTCCAGGAGGCCCTGCGTGCTGCCACACTGGGTCAGGCTCCCAGGACTCAGCCCAGCCCTGCCTGCGCCAGGAGTCACTGTCTAGGGCAGCCCCATCTTCCCCTGAGCCGCGTGTCCCAGGAGGGCAGCACCATGAGCTCAGGGCCAGCCACACATACCAGAGTCCAGCACGTGGTTGTTGCGCAGGTCCAGGATCTGCAGGGAGCAGTTGAACTTGAGCAGGTTGCCCAGCTGCGCCGAGTCCTGCAGGCCATTGAGCTTGTTGTCGGCCAGGTACAACTCCCGAAGGTTCATGTTCATCTTCAGGGCCGTGGCTGCGGGAGCCAGGGTGGCAGTGGTGAGTGGCCAGACCACCTCCCAGGCAGCCCACACACGCCAGGCCGCACCCCGGCGCCTGGCTCACCGAGCAGCATGAGTGGCCGGCCCGACAGGCTGGCGTTCTCCAGGTGCAGCACGGCCAGGCTGCTGCGGATGCGCAGGGCGCGGGCCACGAAGGGCGCCGAGTGGTCCAGCAGGGGCGTGCTGCGGGCATCCAGGTACTGCAGGCAGCTGGTCTGAGGGGCGGGGTGGTCGGGTCAGCCTGGCCTCTGGCCCTCCCCAGCTGGGCCCTGCTGCAAGCACCACCACGCAGGGAGATGCAAGGCCACGGCTGGGTCCCCCAAAGCTCCCCCCACCACCGCCTGCCTGAAAGTGAGTGAAACGGGGCTGCTGCCCACAGTCATCCCTCAGGGATTCACACCAGAGAGGAGGATGGAGTGACACGGGACCGAGGCTAGGCACCCTGAAGATGTGGCCATGCCTACCTTCCGCATCATGTGGGCGGCAGCCTGCCAGCCCCGGGTGCCGATGTGCTTGTTGAAAGAGATGTTGAGGTGCGTGGCTGACTCATAGTACTCAATCATATCGAACAGGGCCGAGGCACCCTGTGGGCCAAGATGTGGGGGTCAGCCTCAGGTTGGGGTGGCCCCAGAGAGGAAAGAGGGTCTCGCCACGGGCCCTCTGAGACATGTAGGGTTCCAGCGAGAGCATGAGCCTCAAGGGGGAGGACAGACCCTGAATGCCCAGCCCATGCGGGAGGGCCGAGCAGGGGCCGCTGGCTCCAGCACAAGGCTCTGCCTGAAGCAGGTAAAGGCCACACCTCTGGCCTACAAGAGCAGCCATTCCCCTTTTCTGACAAAGTCAGTCTGTTTCTGTCACTCGAGTCCTGACTGACGCACTGTGTGAGCAGCACAGGCCCTGGTCTTGCTTCGTTAGCACCTCCCCTGGGGCCAGCGGATTCTTTCCCACTTGGTCTCTTTCCCACATTCCCTGTACCCCGTGTTCCTGGGATGTCTTAGTCTGGAAGTGATGACACCTGGCCCTAACTGAGGAGCTTCTCAAATGTTCCTCAGCCCTGCAGGCGCTCTGATCCCCAGGGCGGCTCTGCAGGAGGGCTTTGGCAACACACGCCTCCCTGCACCCAGCGTACCCAGCCTCTTCCGTGGGCCCCCCACACCCACCCATTCTGGTCACATCGATATTTCCCTCTTGCCCTTTTTCTGTTTTGTTTTTTTGAGACAGGGTCTCACTAGGTAGCCCAGGCTGGCCTTGAACTTGTGGCGATCCTCCTGCCTCAGCCTTCTGAGTGCTGGGATCTCAGGCATGCAACACTACACACTGCTCCCTTTTGTCCAGCTTTACGAGGTCCTGCTCTAGCCCCACCTCCAGCCTTTGTCTGGGGTCCCTTCTTCCTGCAGGGTCCCCTGACCACCCAAACCTCAGGGGGGCCTGGGAGCTGTGGGTCTGGGCGATGACAGGACTGCTCACATCTTCGTCCAGGTTTGTCTGTTCCAGGTCCACGACCTTGAACTGCAGCCTCTTGAACACCTCTTCCAGGGCCTCGCAGGTCTTGTAGTCAAGCTTCTCCCCTGCGAGGAGGTGGCGGCCGGTATGGGTCTGCCTGCACGTGCAGTGCCCCGGCCGAGGAAGACAGAAGGCCCTCGCTCTCAGCCCCAATGCCCTTGCCACCCAGGCTCTGGCCGCATCGCTGCCAGGGTGCTCGGCCGCAGGCACCCACCTTTCAGGTCCAGGCAGTCAAGGCGGTGCTCCAGGTCCGTGAACTCCTACGAAAGCAGAGGCAGGGTGGGCAGCAGACGAGGCAGGAAGAGCCGACGAGGCTGGGCCACCCGCAGACCAGGCGGGGCCGTGCCTGGGTGCCGAGCTGGGACCCGGAGCGCTGGGCCTCCGGGAGCCACCTGCCCGCCAGAAGAAGTGGGGAGCAGGCAGGAGAAGCAAGCAGCAGGCCGGTCCAGGGGTCTCCAGGCGCACCCTGGGTGCTCAGGGAAAGGTGGACGGCACCAGCTCGCATGTCCTACCCCACATGGGCCCCGTTCTCTGGACTGCATGTGTCACCCATGGGATGAGGGGCCAAGGCCAGCCTTGCCAATAGCAGGCAGCCTGGGCCGCGTCAGCCTCACCGCAGCCGCCATGCTGGGCAGCCCCTTTCTCTGGGCCTGGCTGCAGGAGCAGCAGCCTGAACGGGGACCTGGGAAGCCTCTGGAAGGACTGGGGAGGGGAAAAGTACCCACCAGAGACCCCATTCATACAAACACAGATGACGTCCCCACTGGGACTCAGGCAAGAAATGAGAAGTGGATTTTGTCCTTTACGTCTCTATTTTAATTTTACAAGGATCAGGGGCTATATTATTACTTGCATAATTCAGGCTTTTAAGAACACATTTTATAATCCAGACTTACGGGAATTGTGAACCTGGCTCTCCCTGGGGAACAAAATGTCTCTGGGGGCTGACAGACACCAGACTCTCTCTCTTGCTAGAACTCCCATGAAGAGTCCAACTTCCTGGATAGGAAGCAGCCCTGGTCCCACCATACCTGCAGCTGCCGGAGCAGCTTGGGGATCTGCCTGCAGTTGAGTTTTTGGCAGGCCTGCCGGTAGGCGCCGATCACCTCCTCCACCGTCACATTCTGGGCTGTGGGCAGAGGAGCAGGCCAATCACCCCACGCCTCATCCAGCAACACATTGACCAGGCCTGTCCTCCCTTCAAGCCCCTCAGGGCCACTGCTGCCCCTAGGAAGGTACTCTGAGCGCCCCCGAACCATGTCCGCACCATCCCCACAATTACAGAGACACCACACAGCTAATGCCACATAAGGATTTACTTACTAGCTTACTCCCCACTACACCGTGAGCCATAGAAAGGTCGGGCTGGGGCTGTCTTGGTCACTAACACGTCCCCAACCCTTTTTTCTTTTTCTTTGAGACAGAATCTCCCAATATAGCGCAGGCTGGCCTCAACCTTGCAGTCTTCCTGCCTCAGCCTTCCAAGTGCTGAGATTACAGGTGTGTGCTGGGATGTCCAGTTTCCATGTCTCCAACACTTCCCAGCACAGGGCCAGGCTTATAGCAGGTATTTGGCTTTTTTCTGGATGGCAGAATGACTGCTCACTTCGGCTCTGTGAGCAAACTAAGCTCAGAGTGAAATGCTCGCCCAAGGCCATGTGGCTGGGGCACAGCAGAGCCTGGATTTGAACTCCACTTCCAACGTGCAATGCCGCATGCCTCTCCGACTCTCACTCCTGAAATACCCTCTGCAGCTAAATGTTCCCCATGGTACTCAGGGACAGGCCTGACCTGGGGCACGGAAGCAGAGGGAGGAGACCTCAGGGTGATGGGCAGAATGCACGGAGGTAACCCAAATTCAAAGGCTGCATGACCCATCCCAGGGAACCCACAGCTTGACCCGGGTGACAGGTGGGGTAGACTCTCAGGATGTCTTTCAGCCAGCTTCTCTTGTTGAGTACAATGATGCTGAGTTCCAGTCCCTACTGCTGAATAGTAAATGCAGGGGACACCACATTTTGTTTATCCATCAGCTGGTTGATTGATACTTATACAGACTTCAGTTTTTGGCTACTGAGGTTACATTTTCCCTGGGGTGACAAGGAGAGCAGGAAGGCTGTGGGCAGGGCAGGGAGACGGTCAGGCCTGGTGCCAGATTTTTGGGGTAGCAGAGTAGACTGGGCATGGAGGTGATAGCGTGTGCAGGGCACAGCCAGAAAGAGGACTTTGGCTGCCCTCTGGCCCACCCCACCCTGCCGCCACCCTGCTATCTCCTCTAACTGCCCCCTAGGCTAAGCGAGCACTTCTGCTGCACTTTCTAGGGGGAAACCAGGTCCAAGAAAGGGACACTGGACCCCTGCGACCAGGCAGCTGGACAAAGGCAGAGGCCAACATCTGTCCTAAAACTCTTGCTACTGCACAGGGTGGGAGTAGGGCTCGCCAGAGCCCCAGAAGCAGCTGCATGTGCGGTGGCGTCCTAAGGGGCCAGCTCCTGCAGGCTGAGGGGACACTCTGACAACAGCCCACCTGCTTGGTGGCCTGGAGACAAAAGCCAGCCCTACCTGGGAAGGTAGCCCTTGGGAGACTGGGGGGGGGGGGGTGTCCAGCTGCACACAGGTGCGTTGCAGTCTTAGCCAATCCGGGAATGAACTTGCGGGGTCAAACGGCCTCTTCAGCACTTTGAAAACAGCAGTCATCAGCACTGCCACCAACAGCCTACAACCCCCTGTCCCCGTGGAGGGGCACAAACACTAGATTACAAGGTTAAAAGGTGTTTCACTCACTGTATCTTAACTGGCATCCTTGGTAATCCTATTTTACTTTTTGCCTTCAAAGACTGCCACTCTGAGAAGGGGCCACAAGGCATACTGGACGCCAGGGGCTGAGCATGGAGGCCCCGGTCAGACACAACGAAGGGCCTTGGGGCGAGGGCTGGCTCCGTCTCATCGGACAGGATGAGGCCAGGCCGGCCTGATGTGGCCTGCTGTTCCCACAGCTGGCAGCTCTCAGCTCCTACACGGTCTCAGGGACGCAGACTCACGGCAATCTCGGGAGCTGCTGCTTCTTCAGGTGCTTAGCTCCGACAGCCCCTCCTCCAGGGAGCCCTCCCTGACAGCCCAGGCTCATGCTCCCCATCCGGCCCTCTGCCATCCCAGCCCCGCCCCCTGGGTTGTCACTGTCACCCCTACTGGACTCTGAGCTCAGGGGGGAGGCCGAGACTGTCTTGGTCACCATCATGTGCCCAGCACAGAGCTAGATTAACGATAGCTACTAAAACGTAGCTCAGCGGCAGAGCAGCATTCAGCACGCACCAGGTTCAGTACCCAGCACCGCAAACAAAATGTCATTAACTCCCCCAGTGGATGGGGGTGGCGGGCAGGAGGCACCAGAACAGAGAGGAGGTGCAGTTCTGGGGCCCACCACCCACCCACCGTTATCTTCCCTTTGCTGGGCCTCAGTTTCCCTACCCAAATGAAATGATCCCTGCGGCTCTGGACAAGTCTTGCATGTGTGTGTGCAGGGCCAGACAGCTGGAGGTGGTCCCGGGGCGAAGAGTCTGTCAGTTCTGAGTGCTGCTAACTTCACTTTTCCAACCTAAGCCCCAGTGTTGCGAGATGCCGGTTTCTCCTCAGGCCACCTCTGTGCAGCCTTCAGCTGGGCACCTGCAGGGTTCAGGACCAGCCTCACTTGAGTCAGGGCCAGAGCCTGAGCCCAAGGAGGTTCCATCTGCCCACCCAGTTACAAGAGGGGAACCGAGCCACCAGGGTGACAACTGTCTCTTGTCAATTACCTGAGGCTGACACAGTACAGGCACAAGAGCAGGGCTCGGGGCCGGTCCACTGTGGCTTGGCAGCCTGGGCCTGCACATGGTGCCATCGGCATGTGCCATGGCCGGGTGTGTCACGGTGGAGATACAGGGCCCTGTGGGGACGCCTGTGTTAACCAGAACTCGCTGTCAGTATTTATGGACACGATTTTACCCGTGCTATGGCTCAGGAGTGAGACTGCATTATTAAACTGAAAACCAACCAATGAGAACAGGAGTGGCAGGGAGGCAGCGCGCAGGTGGGACCGGGAAGCAGGCATGCACCCAAGTGCTTCCTGCATGAACACACGGCACCCCCAGCACACCGTCAGGGCGGGAGGTGGCAGCCGAGCAAACAGAAGGCAGAATCGGGAGGGACTGGTCACAGCGATCCACTCCTAGGCGGCAACTCTGGGCTCCGAGCACTTGCGGATGTGGAGTGGGCCACCAATACCCACCAGGGAGAGGAGGGCACAGGCGCGCATGACACGGACCTTGGGGCAGGCTCTGGCCGACCAGACAATGCCGTCACTGTCCCGTGGCTCCTATGAGCTGTGTGGAAGAGGCCGCGCAACACCCAGTCCTGCTTGAGAAGGCAGGGAGCCAGGCATGCTGGCGCATGCTTGTAATCCCAGCACTCTGGGAGGCCGAGGCAGGAGGATTGTAAGTTTGAGTCCAGCCCTGGGCAACTTGGCAACTTAGCAAGATCTCGTTTTAAAATAAAACATAAGGGCTGGGGAGGTAGCGGAAGGCAGAGAAGCAGGTACAGATCTGTCAGTCATGGTCACTGAAAGTCTCTGAAACACTAAGGTCCTAGAATTTGGGGACATGGCAGGACCTCACTTCCCAGATAGAGCCAAACAGCTGGGGCAGGTCTTAAAGGACCCTTCTGCCCACAGACCCAGCCAAAGGAACAGAGTAGTGGCAGGAGCAGGCTAGCTGCTAGGGGCAGGGCAGGGACTGGCAAGGAGGCCAAAGGCTTGTCAGGGGCCTGGGCACTCCGGGGCCAGGTGCCAAGGGCAGGCTGTGCAGTGGTGACGAGCACAGGGCTGCAACATTCTGGGGCCGCAGGAGGGCCACTTGGCCCTAACTTGGGGGTGTCACTAGCTCCAGAACCCTGGTAGAGATTCCTGTCCTGTTCCCTTCTCCCCTGGAAGCAGCTCTGGTGCCCTATCGGGTCCAGGAGAGGCATCCAGAAGCTTGTGCTGAGTGACCAAACATGTGGAGGGAGGGGTGCAGTGGCACACGCTGACATGCAAGGTGTGCAGACGTGCTTGTCGTGTGAAAGGCAGGCCTTGGATGTGTTCACCGAAGTCCAATGTTCTGGACCCTGACGTACACAGAGGCTGAAGTTCAAGTGGCTGCCTAAGGAGGGGGAGGGGTGTGTGTGTGTGTGTGTGTGTGCGCGCGCGCCCATGGAGCTGGGAAGCAGGTGTACAGCCAGGTGTGGCGACACATGCCTGTAATCCCAGCACTTGGGAAGCTGAGGAGGGAGGATTGTGAGTTCAAGGCCAGCCTGGGCTACACAATCAAGTTCAAGCCTGGCTTGGACTATATAAGAAGACCCTGTCTCAAAAATTAAAACAAATAAAAAAAAAGCAAAAAGCAAGCCTGAGTCGGAGATGGACTCACAGGGGAAATGGCTTGGAATAAGTCACGTTCAAGGGATGTGTGCCCAGGAAGCACCTGGCATCAACAGCAGTGCTGCTCTCCTCAGCAGAAGTCACAGATGAGGAGAAGATGACTGTGAAGCTGGGGTGCTATCCCCTTCTGGGTCTCAGGAACTTGTTCTGTATAAGGCACGATGCTAAGCACTTTCCATTTCCAGCTCTGTGATCCCAGGAGATGGGCATCATTATGTCTCCCTTTATGAGGGGAAGTGGCCATCTGCCCCAGACAGAGCCAGGAGGTGGCAGGACCACACACACGCCCAGGCCTGTGCTGCTGTGACAGTGGAGCCTGGCTCCTCTCTCCTACTACTCTGGCTGGCCTGGAATGGCAGCTGGGGTAAAGAGGACTGCGGGGAGCCCCAGACCTGGGAGACACGGGCAGAGCTAGGGCTGCTACAGCGCCTGCCCACCGCACGGGCGCCGCAGCTCGCCCTGCAGTTGTGCTAGCGTCCCAGAAGGAGGCTGCCTTCTCAGCTGCGGCTCTCACAAAGGGACACAGAGAAACCTGATGCTGATGCCTGGCTTTGGGTGACAGGCGGCGAGAGGGTGGCTCACATGTGCACACAGGTGCAGAGGGATGCAAGAACAGCTTGGACACTGGGGACAGGCCACCCCTGCCAGCCCAGAGCTTGTGGGGAAACTCAGTCACAGGGAGTCACACACCAGGAAGCCACACCAGGAAGCCCCAAGGCAGGAATGTCACACCTGCCCCCCCACCAGCCAAGCTCTCTTGGCCTGAACGACCTTCCCATGCCCCAGCGGCCACTGCACGGATGGGATCTCTGAGCACTAGGCTCAGAGAGGACCAGGAGCTGGCTCTTAACAAACCCTGGCCATGTGACAGCAGCCACACTCTGAATACCCACGCTTGGCAACAGGAGTGCCAAGCTGTTGTTCTGGGGCTGGTCTTTCTTCTCTAGGAATTCTGTGTCTGCTCACCCGAGGTCACCGGCGAGGGAGTCCCCTGAGCACCATCGGTCCTGGGCGGTGGTGACCTCACCTGACTCTGGGTTTTGGCAGCTCACAGACAGCCTGAGGCAGGTCAGGGAAAGTGGGGCCAGAGTCCTGCCTGCAGCCAGGGCCCAGCATTCCCTTGTTTGGTACCCACAACGGCCCCCAGCCATCGCAAGAGACCTTCTTTGGTATCTGCCTTTCAGAGTGAAGGCTCACAGACAGAAGGCAGAAGGGGCACAGACTGAAATACACAGTCCTGACCCAATTTTTTTTTGGTTTCTCGAGACAGAGTCTTGTCATGTAGTAGAGGCTGGCCTTGAACTCGCTATGTAGTTCGGGCTGTCCCAGCCTCCCCGACCAGCTCTGACCTGACTGTAAATACAGTCACACCTAGGATCACACATCTTCTTAAAAGAGTACATGGTGGGGCTGGGGATTTAGCTCAGTGGTGGAGCACTTGCTCAGCAAGCAC
This sequence comes from Hystrix cristata, assembly GCA_004026905.1. Classification (NCBI taxonomy): domain Eukaryota; kingdom Metazoa; phylum Chordata; class Mammalia; order Rodentia; family Hystricidae; genus Hystrix; species Hystrix cristata. The sequence continues at coordinate 40,084 of PVJO010000840.1, forward strand.
AAGGCCCTGAGTTCAATCCCCAGCACCCCCTCTCCCAAAAAGCACATGGCAAACACTTTAGGCTTTGCAGACATAAGTCTCTATGGGAAGAAAACAGCTACAGATGGTATTTTAAGAAGCATAACATGTTCAACAAAACTTTATTTACACACCCCAGTGGCTAGTTTGGGCTGTACTCTGCTGAGCTCTGTGAAAGGCACAACAAACTCATGTGGCTGCTTTCAGGCAGGGGAGTCAGGGAAGGTGAAGGTGACACAATAACTTTCTCTCCTCTTCCTTCCCGTTTTGGGGATGGAACCCAGAGCCTTGAGTGTGTCAGGCAGGCACTCTAGCAATGAGCTATGCCCCCAGCACCCCCGTCTTCAGGATACGGAGGCACATACAGGTATCACTATTCAAAACTCCTACATGAAGAAAAACCAACACCCCGGCCCTGCACAACCCCTCGCGCCAGCCGCTCTCAGAGGCCGGGCTCCCAGCAACGCACTAAGGCAGGAGGCTCCACTCCCACAGCACCAGGGCTGGGAGCCAACAGGACTTGGACCCATGAGGAAGGGCTAGGGCAGGGCTGGGACAAAAGTGGGGGCAAATACGGCTTCGAGACAGGGCAGTGGGAAAGGCAGCAGGGTTGCCAAGTGAGGAGATGCCCAGACAGGTGCAAGAGGAGAGCACAGAGCCCCAGTGGACAGAGATGGGACTTTCTACAGGGAATGGAAGCAGGTATTATTTATGTAACATCAGAGAGGAAAGTAAACAGCTGTTGTGTTTTCCAGAATTCTCGGGCCAGACAGGTGGGGCAAGGAGCAGCAAAGCCAGTCTGAGCGCCGCACACCACAATGAATACCTGTCACAGGAGCCAAGCCAGGGGCCTGGGTGCTTCCCAGACCCAGCGCCATACCCTTGCTGGGACTGCCTGCCACGTCAGCAGCACCTCCCTCGCCTCCCTCGGGGCCCAGCATTGTGCCTGGCATACAGGAAGCCCCAGCAACTACTTGCTACAGCTGTGTCCCCCACAAAGGTGCAGGTCACCATCACCCTGCTTGGCTTGAGAAAACTAAGGCTAGGCCAGGAAGTGACTGGCCAGGGGGTCTCGGGACAAAGGAGCGCCTGGGACGCTGGCCTTGCCCACCCTCCCTTGCCTCAAGGTCTGTGGATGGCCACCATCTCCTGCTTAGGTGTGAGCTGCAGCAGCGCGCAGCAGCCAACACTGTCAGCTGTCCACACTCCCAGAGTGAGTGAAACCTTCCCGTCCGTAGAAGGACCAGCCATCTGTGCAAGGACCAGCCAGCTGAGGCCAGACTGGCCTGCTCTCTTCACATCCGCCGCAGGCCGGTCCAGCCCTGGACACCCCAGAACCCTGGGCAGGACCATCGTGTCACCTCACTCCCAGCTGCTGGGCCCAGAGATTCCAGGAGTGCTGAGATGCCCTGTCCCAAGGTCTCTGTCACAGTGACTGGTTGGGGCCAGGAAGGTCCCTATGAAACCAGCTTTAGCCAGTCTCAAGGCCTGGGGTGACTCAGAATGCCCCCCCTTTCCAGAGCTGCAGGCAGCCACCCTGGCAGCCACCCAGAGGAGACAGCCTACCAAGCAAGACGCCAACTCCGAGGGAAGCCGAGCTCAGAAAGAGAAAAAGGCCAAGTCCCAAGGACGCTGTTCAGACCCTGAACCCAGCTGGGCCTCGAGCCATTTTATCCAGGACTCCTTCATCCCTTAGGCCAGCAAATTTCCCCTCCGCTTCTGCCACTCTGAGTTAGCCTTGGGATCCAAGAGAATTCCAACCTGGGAACAAGCCAGCCTCGTTCTGTACACATTTCCAAAGCTTCCTACATGTCCGGATCTGTGCAGGTGCTGGGAGAGGGGACAGCTACCCCCTCAGCCCTGGCTTGCAGGTTTCATAGGTACTGAGGGAGAAGCAGGCCTGTGTGGCAGCCCTCAGAGGAGCAGTGCATACTGCAGACCCAGCCAGGAAAGGCAGCCAGGTGCAGCCAGGTCTCAGGGGTCCCCCTTCTGAGGCTTGCTGAAGAGCCCGGACCTCTTCCAGGCCAGCGTGTTCTCCAGTCACACCCGGACTCCCCTCCCCCAGGTTGCCTGGCACCTCACAACCTCCGCTTTGCCTATTACATGCTCTCATTTCTTACTTTTTTTTTCCACTCAAAGTTCAGGTGCCCCTTCCTCCAGTAAGCACCCCCAGGCAGGGCCAGGCCCCACCCCCAGGTACTCCCATCTCAGCCCTGTCCGCTCTGGGCTGTCACAGGGTGTGAGCCCCACAAAGACAGCATAGGGAGTCTCCATCTGCGCCGTGTCCTCAACACTGCCTGGCACACAGAGCCAGGCACACAGAAGGCGCCAGGTGGGCTCACGTGGGGCTGCTGCCTAGGACTCCAGGCCCTGCTAGGAGGGCTCAGACTGCCTGGTGCTCGGGGAGAGCCAGAGGAGGGCTCCAAGGTCACCGACAGTGGGGAGGGACGCCAGGCTATGCAACCCCCACCTTGTGAAACCTGCTCTCCAGCTGCCAGTGCAGGAAGGCCCGAGTGGCTCTCTACTCAACCCCATTCCTACCATGCAAGCTGCCCAATGCTTCTTACTGGACCTGACCCCCATTCCAGCCCTGAAGAGCCCTCCAGCATCACGCAGAGCAGAGGCCAGCTCAGCCTTGACCCAGGACCACAATGGCCACACAGCCTGAAGCAGCAGAGGGAGACCGAACCCAGGGTGGTCCCCATCCCACCCTGGTGCCCTGAGATCCTCAGGGTCCCAGCTCTAGGCTGGACAGACGGGTTGTGGAAGCCCAGAAATGGAGCCTTTTCTAACACGGACACAGGGAGGCTGAAGCACCATCGGGTTTTCTCTGTTGGGGTTCCAGGACCTGGGGCGCCAGTGCTGGGCGGGAGGAATGGGCACAGGCAAACCTCTAATACTGCAAAGCTTGCAGACAGGAAAGGTGCATGGTCAGAGCACAGATAGGGGCCATCATGGTGGCTGAAGTCTCAACCCCTTTGGGTGACAAAGCCACCTGGACCCACTGCCTCTGGGCCTTTGTGCTGTTGTGTGCTCCACCTTCATGTCCCCTCCCTGCCTGCAGCCTCCGCTCCTTCACCTCCTCAAAGGCCTTCCCTGATCCCCTCCCATCAAACCGCCTCTGTGGTCATCCGCCCCTGCACTTTGCTTCCTTCCCGTGGCCTACTGCAAAGCTTGCTGATCTTCTATGTGCTTATGTCACAATGTGGGAGAACTCTCCCCACTTCTGTTCACCGAGGTACCTCCAGAGGCCTCTACTGGGCATGCAGTAGTTGTTCCACGAGCACCTAAAAACAAAACACATGGACACAGAGCGGGGCTGAGAGTCCTGGGCCTGCAGGGCAGGTATGAGGCCCTGGGACGGCCTGGGCCGCTGGGTGAATTCAGGAAGGGCATCCAGCGCAGACAGTGAGGTGTGTGGTGGCAACAAGATGACAAGGCAGAGAAGTGTCCTTAGCCCAGGGCCACCCCCAGCACACTCCCTCTGAGCATCTTCTAAGGAACCACACCTCATGGGTGCTCCCACCATGTCACCACTCCCCTTGGCCCAGATGGGGAGCAGGCACCATGCAGGCGCAGATCTGGTAGGATGCCCAGGGAGACCCGGGACACCGCCAACAGAAGGAAAGTCTAGTTCCGCCACCATCCCGCTCCGTGGGCGTGAGGCAGGCACATCAGCTTTCGGCCACCATGCCAGGCGGCAGGTCAGGCTCTGCCACAGACCTGCTCCGCCCCTCCTGACCATGCACAAGGCCTCCCTGGCACAGCCCCTGCTGAGGACAAAGCAAGTCCCCTCTTCTTGCACACGCACCCTCCCATCTCCAGACCCACAGCTGCTTTCTCCACAGTGGGCTGCCATTCAGGCCTCTGTTCAATGTTGCCTCTTCTGAAAAGCCTTCCCTGCCCTTTCTAAAGCTTCATCCCCCACTGTCTCTTCATGAGGCGCATCCCACCTGTCAGGGTCCGTTCGTTGTTCACTGTCCCACAGCAAGTGCTTCCTGAGCCTAGGATGTCACTCTGGGGTCTCAAGTAAACTGTGAAGGGACAAAAGTGCTGCTGTGCTCTAATAAAAGATGGTGCCCACTGCCTCGCTGCAGAGAGTCACCCGGGAAGGATGGGGGCTGTGACAGCCAAGGGGCTGTGGTGCAGCAGCTTGCTGGTGACAGAGCTGCTCTTCTCTGCTGCTCCCAGGGAGGAAGCACAAGACCTGGGGGCTGCTCCTGGCCCTGGGACCCCGCCATAGGGGCAGTCCACCCCACACAGCTGCCGGGATCTGGACCCCTGGGGAGGCCGCAGTGGCTGGCACCTCCATGGGCCCGCCCAACTTCCCCGGCACTCAGATGACAGCCCATACCATTAGGGAGACACAGGCAGCCAGAAACTGCCCACCACTTCCATGCTTCCTGGGACAGACCAAGGAAGTCATGTGAGCCCTTCTGCCTGCCAGAGCTCTGCACAGGGCGCTCACTCGGGCCAGTGCGCCTCTGGACGGAAGGGGAGGTCAAAGCCTTAATTCCTGGCCCCCAGTTGATCAGCCCATACTACACATCTGGTCCCAGTTGTGCGACAGGCAACTTTTAAGGTTAAGTTATAAAGAACAACAGCAAAAACGTACATACGTTACCTAAAGGTAGGAATTATTATCCTCATTTTTCAAGTGGGGAAACTGAGGCACTAGAAAATTAAGGAAGCTACCTAAGGTCACAGAAGCAACAAATGGAAGGGCTGGGACTCAAGCCTGAGAGTCTGTGGCTGCACAGTCCTTGCTCTTAACCACTACACCTGTACACCTCTCTGGCTGCCTCCACTACAGGGGGACAGCCGCCCTTCTCCACTCTTCCCAGAGGAGGGCCGAGGCCCTAGGAAACAGGGTCTGGGGATGGGGACAGCCTGAGGTGTCTAATGTTCTCACACAGCTGGGTGCCCATCCCCCACTCTGCCACCCTGTTCCCTCTCCGGCCTGGTTTCATCTCCTTTCCCTCTCTCATGCTGTAACGGCGCTGGCTGCTAGCTGGCCACTTGTCTCACTCCTCCCTTTCTGGACAGTGAGCCCATCGGCATGTGAAGCACGATGAAAATATAGCCAAGCCTGCAGGTGAAGACTAACGTTACCCCCAAGCACAGGTGCCCAAGACTATGCCCTCACCAGGCCCGCTGGAATGCGCACAGCTTGAGGAGGCACCCCAAGGTGCCTTGGGATACCCCAAGGGATCCTGCATTTGAGGACGCTGCTGACCTCCCACCTCGTGACGCAAGCACACCTGCTCATCACAGTGAGGGTGTGGCCTCTGGGGTCAGCTGTACATCTGCAGGGCCCAGCCCTGCCCCAGGGCGAGCTGACCTCCTGCAGCCCAGTTTGACAGAGACGAGGCAGGGTCCTTGTTCAACCTGCAGAAGCTGCCCAGCCAGGCACCTGAGCTGAGTGGACATGGCCAGCTACCAGAATGCCAGGCTTATGTGACCTGTGGCTGGGCTGGTGGGAGAAAAGGTTCTGAAGGCAGAAACAGGAACTAGGAGTGCATGTGGCTGGACAGCAGGTGCCAGACTCAGCTCCTGCCCGCTCTCAGGACCCTGGCAGGCATGGCCAGATGACAAGGCAGACCCCACATGTCACAATCTCTGGCTCTTATCTCAAAATGAGTCTCCTCATCTGGAAAAATGGAGCCAATGGGGGGGTCCTTAAGGAGCAGCCTGCAATCGCCCAGTTAAAGTGTAGCACAGGGCTGGTGCTGTGTCAACAGCACCTGCTGTCACCACAGTCCAGGGCCTGACACTCCAGTGAGGGGGCTGGATGAGCAAAGACAAACAAAACCACAGGATGCAGCCAGAGGCTCAGCAATCACTTGTTCCCAGCACCCCAGCTGGGGAAACACTGGTAACACACCCTCTCGGCTTCCCTTAGACAAATATTTACCCAGGGCTGGGTGCCTGAGGGTGCAGAAGTGAAGACATGGGACCAGGAGCCCAGGAGAGTGGGGAATGGCAGGAGAAGAAAACAGCCCGGGGAGGATGGAAGGGGTGCAGCTCAGGCACAACCCTGGGGCCATGTGACTGCTCACCAGCCCGCCCACCTGCAGAGTGGACACGGTGCCAACCAGAGTCACATGGGCAGGCTGTAAAGCTCTGCACAGCATGGCCGGGCGGGCTCTGCGCCACGGTGCCGACAGAGCCAGGCTCAGGTTGTATCACTGGTGGGCTAGGGGACCAGGGCCTCGCCCTCAGGCCCTCGCGGTCCTCCCTCCTCTGGCAAACGGGCCACAGCTCCTGCCACCCCGTGGCTTAGGGATCAAGCAGAATCTGCAGACACAGTTCGAGGAGGCTTCTGCATGCACTGTATATTTTGATCACAACTCATACATACATGTAAGAATGCTTTGAGTTGTGACCTAAGCTCCATGCACTCTGCATGGGTATTATACACCAAAAAAGAGAATCAGCAGATATACAAAGGGCCCCATGCCCTCCCCCCAGCAGTGCCCAGTCCTCCATGGCCAGTGATGAGGATTTCTATTGTCATCACTGGCCACGGAGGACTGGTCTATGCTCTATGGGCCCACAGTGGCCCCCACACAGCCGTACTGTTCCAACAAGCGGAGGGACCCCATGCAACCAAGTCTGGCCTCGCCCATGTGCTGGAAGGGTCTGCACAGCTGAAAGAACCTCGCCTCTTCAAAAGAACACCCCCAGGACTGGGGATCGATTGACTGATTGATTTTTGAAACAGGGTCTCCCTATGTAGTTCAGGCTGGCCTCGAGCTCGCAGCAATTCTCCTGCCTCAGCCTCCCGAGTGCTGGGATTACAGGTGTGCATCACCACACCTGGCTAGGGCTGGGGATTTAGCTCAGTAGTAGAGTGCCCATCTGGTACACACAAGGCCTCAAATTCGATCCCCAGCAGCACCTGGCTCCAAAAAAAAAAAGAAAGAAAGAAAGAACACTCCCAGCAGGACCTGAGCTCCTGGAGGGAAGGGAGGCCTCCCCTGTCCCTGTGAGGCCGCCCTGCCACCCTTCCCAGGCTGTGCCCTATGGGGAGAGGGCCTCTCGAGGTTGCTGAGGGTCAGGGAACCCAGATCCAACTCCAACACTCACTGGGTGCTGGCATCCATTTCTTCCTCTTAATCGCCCCTGCCCCAAGAAGGGAGTCTCAACAGTAATGCCAACAGAGGCGTCCCTGAGCACTGGGGGTGATGCTGGGACACAGTGCCCAAGAAAGGCCCAGTCCTGTGCATCAGGGAGACTCATCTTAGGAGGTGAAGGACCAGAGTGGGCAGGGCAGCCCAGGAGAGCACCTAGGCCGGTCTGGGGGTCAGGAAGGGCTGCCTAGAGGAGCAGCCATCTAACACCATCAGTCACTCGAGGGTAGGAACTGCGGGGCTCTTCACTTCAGAACAAAACTGCACCTGGCACATGGCAGGCGCTCATAAGTAACCGCTGAAGGAGACCCTTGGAGAACGAGCAGGCTCTTGCAGGTGAAAGCAGAGGAGAATCACTGGAAAGCCTGCTGTGACCTCACAGAGTTGAACACACCCATCAGCTATAACCAGCAACTCTGCTCCTCACCCCAGGTGCCAAGAATCCCACACACACCCAGGTGATATGCACCAGAAGATTCACTCCTGCACAAGTCTGCTAGCTGTCCACTGTCCACCAGCAGTGCCATGGCCAACATCAGGCACAGTCAGACAGCAAAGACAACGGAGCAACCACACGGAGGACACAGGAAACAGAACGTCCAGTGCAAAAGCCAGATCCGGAGTCTATGCGCAGCACCATTTTCGTGAAGCTCAAAAACCAAGCCAAATGAAACACCACACTTCCCAGTATACATACAAAGGGGACAAACGTTAAAAAAATGAAATCACCTGGGCATGCTGGGGCACGCCTGTAATCCTGGTCATTGGGAGGCCGAGGCAGGAGGATGGCAAGTTTGAAGCCAGCAAGTTTAAGGCGAGGATGCACTACTTAGTGAGACCCTGTCTCAAAATTAAAAATAAATTAAAATGAAGAAAGAAACTGGCAAATAACACCACCACAGTCAGGACAGTGGTGCTGGCACTCTGTGCCCCGCTGGCCCGCCTGGAGACAGAGGTGAGTTAGGCTTTGCTCTCGTTCTCAGCTGGGATCAGACTCCCGGTTTCTGTTATGTGACACTTCCACTTAGGTGTCTGTCACACAGCTGTTTCATATGTCAAGACCTGGATCATAATACTCTAGAAAGCAGCAGGACCAGGGCAAGAAAAGGCCAGCTGAGAGCTGACCACAGCTCTGGGGAACCGAAGGTCACTGTCAGGGTCACAGGACACAGGTGAAGACTTGACACCGAGCAGGGCACAAGGCGCTTTCAGGGTCGGCCAAGTCACACGTAGCTCAGTCCTTCTTAGTACTCACAAAGTTCTAGCTGGGGGCCAAGGCCAGGCTCAGAAAAGGGCAGCTCTGGGAAAGCCGGTGCCCACCAGGAGATGACCAGCCCCACCAGAATAGGCTCGGGCTTCCAGTCAGGGGCACCAGATGGCATTGGGGGCACTTTACAGTTGGAATTTTAAGAGTCAAGAACCGCAGGTCACTTACTAGTCCAGCAAGGGTCCCAGCAATCTCCTGTCCTCATCCATGGAAAGCGGGTCACACCACCAAGGCTCAGAAGACCTGGGAACTGAGGCTATTACACTCATTTGTTCACAACCTAGGCTGGGCAGACGATGGTTAGCAAAACGGGTCTGGCCTGTGTACTCCAGAACTAACTGCTAGAAGACAAACCATACAAACAAAAACTGCTTATTGTAAGAAAAAAAACATGCCTCACAGGAAATACAGAGAGAATATACAAATGCAGATTTGAGGGAGTAGTTAGCAAAGCCCCACAAGGGAAGGAATATGTGAGCTGAGACCTAAAAGATGCATCAGAGTCAGAAAGTCATTCATTTGGGGTTGGGGATTTAGCTCAGTGGTTAGAGTACTTGCCTAGCAAGCACAAGGCCACTAAAAAAAAAAGGAAGAAATTCATTCATTCGTCCTAATATTTATCTAGTGCCCACTCTGTGCCAGGCACTGTCCATGGTGCCGGGGCTACCACAGTGAGCAAGATGTCCCGCAGCATCTGTGCCAGGAGGAGGGGTGGCAGACAGTAAGTACCACAGGAACAGACAGCAGCCACATGCAACTTGGGGAAGCCCAACAGCCAGCCCAAGCCCTGGCACATGCCTGTCGCAGGGCCCAACACAGCGAGGGCTGTCTGCAAGATGGCAGGCATGGGTGGGCACCGGGTCCTCTGGGCCGGAGAGTGGCATTCTATGGGGGCTGGGAAGGTTCAAAGGGGAAAAAAACGCAAAGGAATAAATGGGCCTTTCCCGCGAAGGGTGCTGGTGATGTGGTGGCTGCGGCTGCCGGAGACCAGGAGCCATGGCTTCTGCTAAAACTTGGGGCCAGGGGACTCACTGAGCCACCGTAGCAGTGGCAGGCTGGGTGTGTCTGGGGACAAGGACAGGGCTGTGTGGCCCGAGCCGCCTTCTGCAAAGGAGCACAACCTCAGCGAACGACAAGCAACTCTAAGGGGCTGTTTCCTTATTTACAAAGAGGGCACTGCCGGCTCCCCATGTCACCTGGCCTGTGCTTGGCAATCGGTGCTGCAGTGTGTGTGCGGGCACCCTCTGTGTCCTGCTGTCCTTGCCTGGGCCAGGCCACCACCAACACGTGCCCCTTCTGCCCCACAACGCCTCCTCCTCTGCTCTGATGTGGGGCCCAGCTGTGTCTGTGCCACAACCCTGCACAGGGATGGGGCTCTGCTGTGAAGACCCAGTGAAACAGCAAAGGAGAAACTGCTTGTTTCCAAAAAAAAGATTGCTTCTTTTTAACTGGTGTCCTGCCTCCTCTTTCCCACCTTTCTAGCAAGGCAAATGTTAAATGAGCAAAAATATACCTGCCTACTACAATTCCACCCATTTTCAAGAGAGCAGGAGCCCTTACAAATCCCAGAAGAAAATGGGCAAAGGGCACAAAGATACAACTCCCCAAAGCATATAGCATGTTAACAGTAAACAGGTTAACCACTAGTCACAGGAAAGCTCACTAAAACAAAACACCTTGGAACCAAGACATGCGAACAACAGACAACGCTCATTCATTCAATCAAAAAGCAAAATTTCAGCTACAATGGTGACTGTGACCACAGAACCCCAGCCCTGAGGCTCAGAGTCCAGAGAAGGCACAAACTGAGTCTGGGCCTTCAAATGCTCCTCCTACCCTTTGGTCTGGCAGAACCATCTTCTAAGAATTTCTTCTGAGAAAGCTACACGTGGTACACAGCAAGATTCATGGACAAAGATGAACATCCTGCATTATTTATGTGACTGAAAACTGGAAGGGACCTAAATGCTCAGCAATGCGGAAACAGCTAGGACAAATAACAGTCGAATGATGGATTTTAAAATTAAATGTAAAACGGGGAAACAAAGTGAGAAAGCACGCCGCTCGGCTGGGTCTGCAGTGTCCTCGCAGTCTGACTGGCACCCATCCATGGCTGTGTCCCCAGCCAGAGAAGAGGCGGGAAGGAAATGCACAGGCCGGCACGCCGGCAGCCTCCAGAGCGGTGCCCTCCTTGCTGGTCACAGTCCTGCATCCAGGATGGATACAACATTCTTACGACTCCCTAATGAAGACAACAAAATTTGAAAATGGGAGAAAGCTCTGAAAAGACATTTCTCTGAAGATACCCAAGTGTCCAATAAGCACACGAAAACCTGCTCAACATCAGGTGCCATCAGAGAAATGCAAATCAAACCATAGGGAGACACCATTTCACACCCCCCTGGACAGCCGCAGCCAAAGGGACAGACCAGAGCGAGTGCTGGCATGGACTGGGAAAGGCAAACTTGTCCCGGGCAGGGCCAAGGGGATGGCGGCCGCGGAGAGCAGTCTGGCAGCTCCTCAGGCCAAGGGCCACACACACGCCTGGCAGATCCAGTCCCAGAGATGGAAACCTACGTCCACACGCAAACACATACGTGAGTGTCAATACAGCACTATCTGTAATAGCCAGAGTGGGAGCAACCCAGCTGTGCATCCGCAGACGGAAAGATAAGCAGAGTCCGCACACCCACACAACGCGCACCATCTGGTCATACACGAGGTACTCATGTGTGCTGCGGCCAGCAAACTCTGTCAACCCTGCATCACATGCAAGCAGCTGGTCACAAAGAAGCACCTACGACGCGAGCTCATTTCCATCAGTGTCCAGAGGCAGCATAGGGGCTGTCTAGGTTGGGGTGGGGGAGATGAGGGGTGATGGCTAAGGGGGATAATTAAAGTGTTCTGAACTAGATTGTAATGAAGGATGGGTCTCACTGTGTAGTCTAGGCTGGCCTCAAACTCACGGTAATCTTCCTGCCTCAGCCTCCTGGCTGCTGAGATTACAGGTTTGCAGCACCAGGCCTGGCCACCAATGCACTTTAAATGGGTGAACTACACAGCATGTGAGCTGCCTTTTAAGGCCAGGGATTTAGCTCAGTGGTTAAAGTGCTTGCCTAGCAAACATAAGACCCTGAGTTTGATCCCTGGCACAAAAACAAAACAAAACAAAAAAAACCAAAAACAACAACAACAAAAAAAAACTGAAGATCTCTTTAAGGGCTGGGGATTTAGCTCAAGTGGTAGAACACTTGCCTAGCAAGCTCAAGGCCCAGAGTTCGATCACCAGCACCAAAAAAAAAAGCAAAACCCAAAACTGACAATGTGGTGATGGCATGGGAGATGCATGGGGTACCCTGCATGTGAGCTGCCTTCTGACAAGGCTCTTTAAGAATCCCAGATGAAGAGCAAGGCATGGTGCTGCAAGCCTGTTACCCAGCACTTGGGAGATGGATGCCAGCCTGGGCTACACAGGAAGACACTGTCTCAAAAAACTAAAGGGAAAAAAACCCCAGATGGCCAAGGTTTCCATGTGATGTAGTTTTCTTCAGCCTTCTCAACTGTTTTGCTGGTTTTTAACTTTTCTTTTAGGGTTACAAAAGAATCAAAGTGCATTGCCAAGGCTTAATACAAACCATTGCTCCAGCTCCCCGGCACCTAGGGCTGTGAGGAGAAAGGAGGCTGTGGGTGGGGCTCAAGATGGAGCCCAGCATCCCGGAGCCCCACCTTTCTTCTTCTTTCATTTGTTAAAAAAATGTTTAGCAGTACATGTATTTGTAGTACATAATGATCACATTTGTTGTGTGGAGTTGCTACATATACAGAACACATCTTAATTCTTTAAAAAAAAAATTCTTTTCTTCATCCTCTTCCCCTCTTCACCCTCCCCTCTGCCTCCATATCTTGGTCCCCCTTCCCTTTTGCAAAAAATATGTCTCCCTGTTTCCCATTCTTTTATTTTGCTCTTTATTTATACTTTGTGCTTCTCATTTAAGAAACCATGTCATACTTAAATTTGTCTATCTGATTTATTTCACTTAATATTATGGTCTCAAGGTACATGTAGTTTCCTACAAAACTTACCCTTTATGGCAGAGTAGTACTCCATTGTGTATGTGTATAAATACCACACGTGCCTTATCCATTCATCTGTTGATGGACATAAAGGCTGCTTCCAAGATTAAGCCATTATGACTCGTGTTGCTATAAACGTGGGTATACATGTATCATTGTAATATGATGTCTTTAACTCTTTCAGAAAGATACTGAGAAGGGAAATATCTGGGTTAAATGAAATTTATAGTTTTACTTTCGAGGAATCTCCATACTAATTTCCATAGTAGTTGTACTAGTTTACAACAATATAGAATGGTTCCTTTCTCCCCCTCAGCCCCACAGCGCTTGCTATTATTTGATTACTTGATGATAGCCATTCTTTCTGGAGTAAGATGGAATCTTAATTGTGTTAATTTGCATTTTTCGTATGTCCAGAGATAGTGAGCATTTTTTCATGTATTTATTGACCACTTGTACCTCTTCTGAGAAGTGTCTATTCCTTTAAATTGCCTATGGGGGGAGGTTGGGTCCTTTATTGGGGGGTCTAATTTTTTTGTTCTTTATACATTCTACATATTATTCCTCTATCCAAGGAGTAGCTGGCAAATTTTCCTCCCATCCAGAGCCACACCTTTCTACTCCTCACAAGTGCCCCTGGCGTGGCAGATGGGATGAGGGCATACGCCAGACAAGTGTCTCCACCTGCCCTCACCCTGCCCCTGGTGTCTCCCAGCAGCCTGGTAGAAACGCAGTTCAGGATGCAGACTGATCTTTGTCCTAACACTCCTCGAAGTCAGAGGCAGACAAGAGCTCAGGAGTCCTGATCACTTGTCTCGGGACACCAGGCCACTGTGGGTGACTACTCCTCCCCAGCAGGAAGTCCCATGCTGCCCTGCAGTCGCGGCTGGGTGGGCAGCGAGCACAGGCGCTGGGCCCAGGGCTCCAGGAGGGCACAGTCTCTGGGCTCTGTCTACCCTGCCCAAGTGCATCCTGAGGGAGCAGCGCTGAGGATACAACAGGGACAGAGACAGCCCTGCTTGGGGCTCCTGGTCCAGAGGAGGATGGGCACATGGACAGGGATGACCCAGAGAGCGAGCCCAGAAAAGTTCAGTGTGCAGATCCTGAGGCTGAGCCCGGGGTCAGCAAGGAAGGCAGCTCCCAGGAGCACCGTCCAGTCACTGTGGTCAAAGTGGGCAAAAAGCCCTCAAGAGAAGGTGCTTAGAGAATGGGGAGTGAGGAAGAGAAAAGAAAGTCACCAAGGTTTAAACTGGGAGGTTGGCTGGCTTCCCCGACACCTGTGGCTTACCCTGTCGACGGGGACAGGAAATCAGGTCACCTGCCACAAAGGTAGAAAGGCAGAGCAGTTACCAGAATCTGGGCTCCCACCCTGTTATGGTTTGTGTCTAGATGTCCCCCCAAAGCCTCATGTGGTAAGAGATAGCTGGATCTAGAGTATGTGATTACTAAATTAATCCACCGATCGGTTTGGCATGGTTCTGCTGGGATGAAGGATGTGACGCTAAGATTAAGGGTATTAGGATTAAGGGTGGGAGTACTGCCCACCCTAAAGACAGGTAGCCTGGATAAGATATAAGATACAGGAAGAAGCTGGTTAGAAGCTTGCGTGCTTGTGTCTCTTCCTTACCTTGCTGACTTCTGCTGTCTGCCATGCCACCCTGCCTCGGACCCAGCTGACTGTGGACTGAAACCTCTACAAACTGTGAGCTAAATAAACCTTTCTTCCCCTAACTTTGGGTGTCGGGTATTTTGTCCCAGCAACGAGAGAAAAGTAACTAACACACACCCCATGATGGGAAGGCAGGCCTGGGACCCACTTACTCCCAACGGGGAGACGGCCCAGCAGAGACAGGGGACACACGTGCAAAGAACCCCAGCCACTGTCCTGCTACCCAGAGTGGACCAGTGTCCCGGCCTATGACACACAAGAAGTAGGACAATGACGGGTCTGCATGCTGAATGCCTGCATTGCACCAGGCCAGCTTGGAGACACCAGAGGCTGGCCAGCTGGGTGCCCTCTCTCTACAGCCCCTCCTCCTCTCTTCCCACTTCCTCTTCTGGACCCAAGGGGACACGAGGACAGGGGCTGTGCAGCTGCTTGTGGCCAGTACTGAGACCCAGTAGAGCCCTGTACTTCCTTCTCCACCTGCCTGCCAGGCTCCCGCTCAGGCCAGGCACAGGCACGCAGCGTGGCCCGGCAAGAATAGCGGCACAGAACCAGACGCCCCCTGCGCTCAGGTGCACACGGGCCGGGGCAGACAGCATGGGCTGCAGGGAAGGGCTGGGAGCCCTGAGGGTAAGCCAGAGCTAGCTGTGCAAAGAGGGAGCCATGCCAGGATAGGCGTGATGTGGGAGCTCCCTGCAAAGCTGGATGCCTGTGGTACAGAGCCAAGGGGCCTGGAGTGGCCGGGGAAGGTGTCGGGGCCAGGTCACACCAGCCTCCTAGCTGCTGTGAAGGGTCACAGGCAGGATGGGAGCAATGGGTGTAACAAGGTCTGCTTTTCAACACTGTGGTGGTTGCTGGGGTGGGGGATACACTGGGGAGACAGCAGCCCGGTCTGTAGGGCAAGCGGGAAGGCGAAGTGGCAGTAAAGAGCTTCCAGGTGGCCAGGAATGAAGGGACAGGCATATGCATGGACAACCAGCCCCGGGGCACAACCTCCCTCTCCTCCACCCTTATTGTTCTGAGGTCCCATCCTGGGTGGCAGGGGCTCCCAGACACCCAGCCCAGGCCACTTCTTAGCACTCCTACTCTGCCCGTGGAGGGTGAGGTGGCTCCGCTCCTCCCAGCAACCAGATGGACAGAATGGCGTCTACTGCTGTGTCTGGTCCAGTGGGGGGAGATGGGCTCAAACAAATAACAACAGTGAGGCGGCACCATGGGAACCGGGGAGCACACAGAGTTCTGCCTAGGGATTCCAGAGCCAGCCGGGAGGGATGAGCGCGAGTCAGTTGAGGAAGGCAGGGGACCAGCGAGGGGCACTGTGGGCTGGGCAAGGGCAGGCAGACAGCTGGGCAGCGGTGTGGGAAGGGGCTTATCCTGTGGCTCTGGAGGACCCTTGGGGCGCTTTCTAAAGCAGAACCGTCCTCCTGGGGACCCAGCTCCCCGCTGCTCTCTGTGTGGCCCTGCCACCCCTGTGAACCTGTTTCCCCTCTGGCTACTGTGAAGAGAAATACAAACCAGTACAGTGGTTTATGCCTGCAATCTCAGCAATCTGGAGGCTGAGGCAGGAAGATCTCAAGTGCAAGGCCCACTTGGGCGACACACAGTTTGAGGCCAGCATAAGTTACACAGCAAGATTCTCTGTCCAAATGTAACTGTGACAATCACCCCTATGACTGGAAGCATGACCCTTACACTTGGTCATTTCCCAGGGGTCTGCTTTCACCTCTGAACATCCCCTCAACTCCCTGCCCCACCTTGTTCTGGGGACCAAGCAAACTCAGAGGGAAGGTGCCTGGGGTGGCAAAGCGGGAGGCTGCACCCAACAGGGCAGCTCTCACTACATGGCTGGCAGCAGCTGGAACAGCCTGAGACTGGTGAGGGTGGGGCACACAAGCTTGAGACGGCACACAGAGTCTGACCCCAGTGGGGCGCTGCCCACCAAGCCAGAGAGGCTGGAATCACCAGCCTGCTCACAGCCCAGGGTCCTGCTGGGAGGGGAGTGGTGCCAGGCGAGTCACATGAGCCTGAGGCTGGCAGCAGCTCTGCTCAGCTGCCTAGAGGAAGGCAAAGGGGTGCAAGCCACATCTGGGAGCCTACTGTGCACCTCCCCACCACCAATCCATCCATGAGAGGCTGCAGGGAGCCAGGCAAAGGGAGGGTTCTGGGGACACAGGCAGGCAAAGCCGCACATGAGCCCTGCCTTCTTGGGACCTCCTTCCTAGTGCGGGAAATATGGACACACACGTGGAACTCTCCAAGCCCTCTGGTTCCCAGCATCTGAACCCCCATCCTTGAACCGGGGAACCCTGTCCACACCCCTACCCACCCTAACCTGAAACACCAGCCCAGGCCCCCCATCCAGCTGCGGCCGGCCGGGGCATGTTCAGCTGTTCAGCTTGGGGTGCGGCCCCAGCCTGGCAAACCCTGTGCCCAAATGGCTTCACAAACTGGGAAAGTGGCACAGAGAGGTCAGAGGTTGCCCAAGGTCGTGCAGTGAGCACACGACTGCTAACCAGCAGTCATCCAGCCTGCCTGGCTGTCCCACACCTGCTGGCCCTCCTGGCGAGGGGATGACACTTGACGTTCTGAAAGGAGGGAGGAGGGCAGGCTAACAGGCAGTGACATGACCTCGGTCAGCATTCTGTGCCCTTACTGTGTGTCTGTGACAGCTAGCTTATGCCTGTACAGATTAATTTAATCCCCAGCCACAACAAACTGAGCCACTGAGGCAAAGAAGCCAAGTGAGACTTTCAAAACCAAAGCTGGACCAGCAACTGCCTAGGCTCTATGCTGCCCCTTGAATTATTACAATTTGTGGCAGGGGGAGCACTGGGGACTGAACTCAGTTCCTTCACACTGCGCTACATATCCGGCTCCTTTTTAAATTTGTTTTGAGGGTCTGGCTAAATCACCCAATTGTCCAGGCTGAGCCTGACTTGTGATCTTGCCTCAGCCCTCGAGTGCTGGGATTACAGACATGTGCCACACTTCGCTTACAATTTTCAAGATATGGGAATAAGGCCCACTACGCAATCCCTATTTTCCTGCTGGAAACCTCAGGCCAGACGTGTTCTGGAATTTGAAATTTTCTAGATTTTATGCGTGACGAATACCTACACTGTGTTAGGCCTCGAGGGGTCCGGGCAACCTGCAGGGACTGCAGAAGTCATTACCTGAAGAGGGCACACAGGGGTACAAGCCTGAGTTCACAAGCGACACGCATCCCACACCCTGCCCACGGGCAGGATGCGCCAGGCAGGCCCAGGGTGTGTCAATGGTGAGGAGGGGAGGGGCTCAGAGATCCAGGGAAAGAACAGATGTTGGGGCCACTGTACCCCCAGAGGTGTCACCAACACCACTGGCGATGACAAATCTGCTAGGGGAAGGAGGAAGGGAAGATTAAGGTAAATTAGATGACAAAATCAGCAAAGTCAAATGTCAGCTATCAGCCAATCTGAGGCCATGTGAAGACTAGAGCCTACAGGCTTGGACTCACAGACACCTTGTCCCTTGAGTTGTGTTTAAAACATTCGTCAAGGAGATGGCAGTGCACACCTATAAATCATCACTGGGGAGGCTGAGGCACGAGGGTTGCCAAGTTCAAGCCCCAGCCAGCCTGGACTAATTTGTGATTTAGGGAGACCCTGTCTTCAAAAAATAAAAAATAAAATAAAATATAAAAAGGGGTTGGGAATGCAGCTCAGTGCAAAAGCCCTGGGTCTAATCCTTAGTGCAAAACACAAGACAAAACAAAACAACAAAAAAACAAATGTCAGGGCCCTTCCTAAACCCCTGTGTGGCTCCCAGCTATGCAACTCTCCACCTTCTCCAGCTTCATCTGTGCCTTCCCCCCGCCCCCCTGTCTCCACTCCAGGACACGGAGCTTCTCATCTGTCTCACGACGTCCCTGCTCTGATCCCTGCCCCATCCCTGCCCCTCACCCAGCTGGCTCCTGACTTCTTTATCAGAGGCCCCTCCTGGCCTCTGCCCTGCCCTCCTGCCTGCACACCCCCTGGTCTAACAGGAGCTGTTACTGGTGTCTCCCTCACCCCCCTCCCAGTGACTGTCTTCGAGCCCAGCTCCTAACACCTGGCATGCCTGCGCTGGATGAGCACCCAGGGTCACCAAGTCACCAAGCTCCTGCGACCAGCACGAGCACAGGCCCCAGGCCACACCAAAAAGTTCCGAGTCCCTGCCTGGCCACTTACGGCCAGCTGTGTGACTTCAGGAAAGTTACTTCACTTCTCAGTGTCTCCATTTCTTATCAACAAATTAGGATGGCTGCAGGGTGGCTGCGAGATTAAGTGAGATAGTACGACAAAGGCACTTGGATGAGGGCTGGTGTACGGGGGGATAGAGATTGACAGCTAAGCCCCCCAGGGACAGCAGCACTCGCTGCCGGGATAGCCTGGGAGCTTTTCTAACAAATTCGTGGCCCCCACTCCAGGGATGATGGGCAGCTGGGTGGGCAGGGCCTGTGGCACCACAGTTCCTAATCCTCTCAGAGCCGCTGCCACACTCCCAGAGACATGCACTCTGGCGCCTCTGATGCCCACGCTGTGTGCTTTCTGGACCCATGACGGATGCACAGGCTGCCTGCAGACTAGAGGGCCAGCCCCTGTCCTGGCACAGACTGGACTCACCACCCCCAAGACACTTTCCCAAATATCACCGCAGGGTACGTGGTCCAAGAGAATCGCCCTGTGAGCCAGACCAGCTCGGAGAGGGAGCTCGCACGTGGCCTGTCCTGGCACTAAGGGTGCCAGGTGAACATGAGCCAGGACCTGGAGGCAAAAGGACCCAGGCATCCTGCCTGGGCACGCAGGCACCGGGAGCTGTTGGGCCAGGAAGCAGGCGCACACCAGCCCTGGCACCCAAGCGTGGCCCCATAGCAGAGGCCAGGGTGGCAGGGCCACTCTACCAAGTCACTGGCTGCACAGAAGGCTGGGCCAACGCTTCCAGCCTGAATCCTGGTACCCTAACTGCCTCTCCAGAGAGCGGCCAACACATGCTGATTAAGCTTTAGCTCAGAGAGGCTGGGCAACTTGCCCATGGTCATCCAGCTCGCAACAGAGACAGAGGCAGCCCTGTAGCCGGAGGCCTCTCCCGTGGGCTGGGGCACCAATCTTGAAGAGTGGGCCTGAGGGACAGCAGGATGGGGTGACAGGGACCAGTGCACGCTGAAGCAGGAGCCAGAAGCTAAGCAGCGGGGCTGTGGGCAGCGCAAAGGAGTATGGTGACAGGAAGCAGCAGGGAAGGGCCTGCCAATCGCAGGTGATGGCTCAGGCACTATGCTCCCCACTTAGTCTTCACCATCACCCCCAGGAGAGCATATGCTGTCAGCTGTATCTTATAGACAGAAATGCCAAGGCCCAGAGAGAACATAGCCCAAGTCACAGTCCTGCCAGCTCCAGCAGCAGGGGGGAGGCTGGGCCCAGATGGAATCAGCCACCCCCTCGACCCCACTCCCCACTCCCCAGCACTGCAGCCTCTTGGGCCAAAACAGCCAATGCTTTTAACCCGGGGCCCCACCACTGCTGACAGATGCGTATCCACCTGTCAAACCAGTTTCAAGACTGAATGCGTTGAGTAGGTTTCAATGAGACCAGACAGTACAGCCTTTCTACTCCCTTGGATCTGCATTTAAAAACACCATGGCCATCGCTCCCTACCCCCACCCAAACCTCAGGTGGTCAGAGAAGGTCCTGTCACACAAGGGAAACCCCACCACACTCCCAGGCTGCTGGTCAGGGAGCTGGGAACAGTTCACGGGCAGGACGGGAGGGAGGGGGACAAATCTCTGGGACTATGCCGGCATCATGTGCTCTGATCACAAGTTCCTCTCACGCCAGTCCTGCAAACCCCACACAGCGCAGCTGCGAGCAGGAGGCCGGCAGAGCCCTGGGTTAGTCCTGTAGCATGGTCGGGAACAGCTCCTGGCACGATGCCGGCCATGGTCTGCAGAAGAGCTGGGGCTGCAGCTTCTGCCTCTCGTGGTAAGGTACAGCTGGCCGGTGCCCCTCCCTGGCACCCACGTCCCAGCCTGGCAGCACTACAGCAGCCTCTTCCACTCACGACTTCCACCCGCCTCCTCCCCGAGCTTCACTTCCTCCCCACACACCTGGCCCCGGCTCTCTGCCCCCACGGCCGCCCTTCCTCTCAGCCTGGGTGGTCTGTGGGGCAGAGATGCCAGCCTCATTTCACAGAGGCAAAAAATACCCAGCAAGAGGCCACAGAGCCCAGGTGGCCAGGGATGGCCTAGAAGCCTCCCCCTCCCAGGCAGCTCACCCCCTCCGTCATACCCTGCTAGATGGCTCCTGGAAGTGGGGAGGAAAGAGGGACAGAGAATGGGCTCCAATCTGGTCTCCCACTCCCATGGAGAGGCACCAAGGAGAACGGATAACAGAACATGAGCTGGCACTGTGAGGACAGCAGGCAGGTCCCCAGTGTTGGAACCCTGGGATACAGGGGGCCAGGCTGGGACCCTCCTGCACCTAGGCGACTGCTCCATCTCCACCCTCCACTGAGAGGCCCAACAGCTTCTAGACAACCAAGTCTCCTTCAGTTCAGATACACCAGCTCATCTGTCACCACTTAGCCCGGCCGGGGTCATGCCACCCAGCAGGTCCCAGGCAAACTCCTCCATCGCCCTTCCCACTAGGCCCAAAGCTCAAGTTCACTCTGTGTGCTTCCCGGGTCACAGACCAACCACCCTCCTGCTCCTGTTCAAGACTGACTGCTCCCTGCAGCCCCCAGTCCTGCCGTGCACCGTCCTCTCAGCCGGATCAGGACAACCTGGGTGAGCCCTAGACCTCCTGAAGCCCCAAGGCCAGTCAAGGACCCCCCTCCTCCCTTGGCAGAAGCTGCTTCTTGCTGTTCACAGGCCCTCTGGCTTTTCTGCCCCATGAATCCCACTGTCTGAACTCACTGATTGCAAAAGACTCCCCACCCCAGGCCCAAGATCATCCAGCTCCCTCACTGTCAAGCCAACTCCTCGAGCCCTCTCCCCAGGCAGTAGGGTCTCCTCCATCTGGGTCATGTCTTCACTCCCAATTCTCCAGCACCCCACTCCTCCCGAGGGTGAGTCCTGCCCAGTCCTCCCTACCCCCCCTTAAAGCTCCAGGAAGGAGACTCCCCAGCTCATGAGGAGTCCACATCTCACCGGTCATCCAGATAAGAACAACCAGCAGCTCCCAGTCCCTGCTGGAACAGACCCTCCTGGGGATGACATCTTCCCTCCCTCAACTCTCACTGCCTCTCCTAGACTGCCCGTGAGAAAGCAGCAAAACACCGATCTGCTGGGAGACACCTGCTCCTTATCTGGCAAGACACAAGGACTCTCTTGTTTAATTCTCACAACTAAGAAATAAGCCCCACCATTTACAGAAAAAGAAAACAGGGGCTGAAAAATTAAAAAACAATTTCTTCTAGGAATCTGCAGACCTGAAACTTTACCCATAACCCATGACAAATTCTACAACTGCACTCACCAGTGACCTCCAGCCCACCAACTGGCCACCACCGCTACTCCTCTACTCTACTGGCCTCTAAAACCAGCAACCTAGCTTAGAAACAACAACTGAAACATCAGGAAGGCTCACCCTGGCCAGCCCTTTTTCATACATGATTTCACTTGATCTTGTCATAGCCTGTGCCTGGGTATTGCCATCCACGGGCAAACTTCACAGTTGGGAAAACTGTGCCTTGAGGCACTCAGATAACCACCCCGATGTAGGCACGTAAAAGGAAGGGTCAGGATTGGGCCGCGCAGCCTCTGCTCTTAACCCTCCTGCTCTACCAATCTCTAGGCCTCTCCCCCTGGCACCGAGCTCCCTGGCCTGGACACCGGGCCACAGCCAGAGCCCATTCTGGCTCTTCCCTCCCTCAGCCTCAGCCCCCAACGCCTGCCAACCCCAAACTGACCACCTAGCCTGAGTTCGGGAGTCCAAGTCCCAGTGCCAAGCGTCTTAACTTAACCGCTCTGACAATAATGAGCCAAACTGGCATGGAAGGCAGGCTCCCTGTGCGCTCAGCTTCCAGCATCCACATCTTCCACCCTCACGTCAAGGCGAGCAATTCCTCCAACGTCCACCGACTGGCACGAGAGCCTCCTTCTTCCTGGGCCCAGCAGATCAACTTCTGTAGGGTCACCGCCAGCTGGTGCCCTCTCTTTAGGGGCTCTGCTCCAGCCAAACTGGCAGACTCTTCCGTACAGAACGGGGCTCAACATGGCTGTCCATCTCCCCAGTGGCCTTCCACCTTCCGGGCCCTGTGGGTCCAACACTCCTCCAGGTGCCCCTTCACCTCCAAGGCTGGTCTAACCCTCCCTACGGGGCCCTCTTCCCCACCCAGGACACCTGACTTCAACGCTCTCATTTCCTACTGACCAGAAACTCCAATTCCTGACTCAATAACATTCCCCAACTTCTTCCCAGGAAAGAAAAAGGGGATCCTTCTATAGCCAGGCCCCAAAGTTCCTCTGCTCCTGAATCATGGGCAACTCTCTGCTTCCCTCCTTGCGGGGAGGGGGAGGAGGCACGCAGGAGTCCTTCTTTTGGATCCCAAGAGCTAACACTTGCCGGTGATTAGCTCCTCCACCAGCAAACTGACCACAGCCTCTGCTCCTTTTCTGGAATGACTCCCTTTTCTAAACCCAGGATGTACCAATTCCTCCACAGCCACAGCCTGGGTTTATTCCGCTTCCTCCTTTCAGCCAAGAAAGGAATCTGCATGACCACCCCTTGTCCCGAAGCTTGCAGACGACGACTTCACCTCTTGATATCTCTATGGGTCCATTAAACTCTTCCAACGAGCCATTCTGGGCCACTGTTGACCCACTCTTCCTCCTCAACTGCTCTCCTTCCTTCTCTGCGGGAACTATGAACTCAAAGGCTGCCACCCTCCCGACCTCACAAACCATCCAGCTTTAATTGCCCATGGTTTTAAATCCTAAAACGATCATCCTCAGCGTCCCGGGGAGCGGCACAGAAACCCAATACTCTCCACCTTCCCAACCCTACAACCATCCCCTCTCTAAAAGCCTTCAAGAACTCTAAACGAACCATTGTCTCCTTAAAGCAACGCTATGTGTAATACACTCAGCGCCACCTCCGTGTCGGACTCCCAGGTCCCCCTCGAGCCGCACCCGCGCCCCTACTGTAGCTACCATGTCTCCAGGGGTCTTTGGGCTCCACCGCTCCGGACACGATGTCCTCGTCCGACGGGAATGTGACGCGCTTGGCTGCAGCCTTGAGGCGCCCGTCGGCCGGGGGCGAAGCGGGGCTGGGAGACCCGGCCTCGGCGGGGGCCTCCTTGGCGTCGGCTTCGGCTTCGGTGTCGGCGCCTGGCTCGGGCGGCGCCTCCTGCGGCGGGATCTCCATCGCCGCCGCCGCCTCCTCACGGGGGCCCCGGGGACATGCCCCGGGCCCCGGACTCGTCTCTCCGGGCCCGCCCGCCGTCCCGGGGCATGGGCTCCGCCGCTGCTTCAGGCGCCACCTCAGTCCCCTCTCCTTGTCGTTGTCGTCGTCGCCGGGAGCCCAAGCGCGCCTCCGCCGAGCCCGGGCGTGCCTGTTCGTTCGCAGTCACACTTTCGCTAAAGACCGAGGCGTCCGCAGCGTATTAAGAACGTTGTAACAGCGATGTAAACGATTTTCGGGGAGAACTGCCTACCGTGAAACACAAAGAAGAAAACAAAGCGCAGAAAGGGCCACGGGAAAAAGAAACGTGAGCAGCGAATCTGCAGAGCTGGAACTGCAGAATATAAGGGGCGGGACGAGGTGGACGCCGTCTCCCAGAGCAGCGCGCAGGCGCGAATCTAAACCGCCCCGCCCCTTCCAGCCCACTTCCCACCCCGCCTCCGCCTAGGTAACAAGGTTCAGCTGCCGCACATTCGTCACGAGCCAAACTCAGAGGGAAGGGAGTGGAGTTGACAGACTCGAAACATATGTTGGGCTGTTAGGCCAACTGGCAAGAAGGGATTAAGTGGACAGAGACGTTGAAAGGAAAGGCGATGGGGACTGCTCTGAACATGAGTATGTACAAATGACGGGCGCTGACAGGGATCCTGTCTGGACACTGAATCTTGCTAGATTCTCGCCTTTAATTTTCGCACTGCAGTTTCATCAGTTAGCTCTATGTATTTTGGCAGCACTGCATAAAATGTAAATTACAATATTAAAATAAATAGGAGTCCGTGAGTAACCTATATGATAAAAAAAACCGGGAGAAAAATGAATTTCCAAAGGAGTGAGATGAATCTGCATCGCCAAACACCGGGCGATGAAGGTAGAAACCAAGCAAGAACCTGCGCGACCGCAAACCACGCCCCCAGAGCGCAATTCAATCGCTCAGGATTCACCTCGGCACTTTCGCTATGCTTTCCCAGCCCACCCGGCACACACGGCGCGGCTGAAACTTTAAAAGGGGATAGGGGCGGAGCAAGCCACACTGTTGTCAAGGCAACCGGAGAGCTAGGAGGGTGACTCGCCAGAGGTGGTGTAGTGAATGGACAGATGGGGCATCTGAGACTATCTGCTTGCCCCATTCAATATCAACTGCAACCGCGTTTTCGCGACTAGGGAAACAAATGTCCTCTAGTCTTACTGGAAAGCTTCACTTAAATTCTGAACTTGAAGGGACTAAAAAGGGAACAAGAAGCCAGGTGTGGTAGCGCCTGGAGGCTGAGGCAGGAGGATCGCCTTGAGTGTATGGTGATCTCACGGCCAGCCTGAACTACATAGTAAGACCCTGTCAAAACAAAACAAAACAAAAAAAAATTGGGTTGGGGATTTATCTCAGTGGTAGAGCACTTGCCTAGCAAGCGCAAGGCCCTGAGTTCAATCCCCAGCACCCAAAAAAGAAAAAAAAAAAAAAAACCTATCTCCCCAAAACGGACCAAGAACTACTTTTTATGTTATCTGTTGGATGATGCTAGCGATAGGAGACTAAATGAAGCGTATACGGACTGCCAGACTACAAAACCAGAGGGAAACGGAGGCAGAGCTTCACGCTAACCACTAATCCGCAGCTTTTTCTTGGCAGCACCGCTCAATTCTCTCCACGTGCGTGCGGGAAAGGTGAATCAACTGCCTGTGAATGCGGTCCACACTTCCTGACAGCGGGACTGCAAGAGGGACACCTGTGCGTGACCATGTGACCCAGTATGAGCCCCGCGCCATGCCTTGTAAAGCTCCACCCCCCCACCCCACCCCCAAACTGCCACTGAGGGCAGATCTCCCACCGAGGGCTTGAGGAGGCCCCAGCCACCGTCGGAGAACAGTAGGGTGCAATCCCTACACATTTCTCCAGGTTCCTCACCATCTCCGCCTGGCCCCAGGGAATCCAGATCCTGGATAACCGCCCTACCACCTCCCAAAGAAGATGCCATTCCCAAGCCAGGTCAGACATTTGAAAAGAAAA
This sequence comes from Hystrix cristata, assembly GCA_004026905.1. Lineage (NCBI taxonomy): Eukaryota > Metazoa > Chordata > Mammalia > Rodentia > Hystricidae > Hystrix > Hystrix cristata. The sequence goes on from PVJO010000840.1 coordinate 65,660, forward strand.
CCAAGAGTCGAATTGTCCTGGGATGATGGCTGTTTAGCAGGAGGGGAGCACTTGGGAACCTTGCAGCCTCTTGAATACAGTTCCCTGCTCTACAGTTCGCCTTCCTTCATGCCCGCCCTCTGCCCCATCTTCAAGAATTGGCACCTAGCCCATATCAGTAGCATTCAGAAATCTGTGAGGTAGAGCAGTCCTTTCAGTGGCGTCAGAATTCTTGGGGCTGCAGTTTTACTGAGTGGACCCTGGAGGTCCTCAGCTGCCGCATGGCTTGGAGGGTGGCTAGAATTCCAAGAGAGCTCAGAACTCCGCGGGGCACCAAGTTCCTGGTCAGGATATGTGGAAGCTTGGGACACAGTGGTTAAGCCCACAGCAGAAGGGTGAATGCAGTGACGTCTTCATGGCTCGAAGGTGTAGGAAATAATGTCACTACAGCGAAGCAGAGCCTCCCCCTGCACACCTATGGGAGTCTGCAGCTGTGACACGTAGAAGTTGGCCACATCCAGGTCAGTGGCTCCAAAGTGGGCAGTCACATGCACACCTTCGTGCAATGTGAAGCTCACCTGGCGACCCACCATGGCCAGCAGGCTGCGCAGGTAGCGCTCCCGAAGGGCAGCTCGGGCGCGCTGCTCCTGGAATTCCTGAGATTCGTGACCTGTAGGACCCTCTTGGCTTTCAGGAGCTTCCGGCTTCAGGCGGGCCCTGCGTCCATCGGGGGCAAAGCCACGACTCAAGCCATCAGGGCCGCGGGGGAGCCGGAGCACAGGCACTGGAACGGCCAGAGGAGTCTGCATTGTGCCAGCTGTTCAGTGAGGAAGGACAGGGGACCCATTAAGTGTGGCTGCGGAGCTCAAGGAGGGGGAGGGACAGGTGCTGCTCTTCCCAGGGTCTCACTGAACCTGTCTGAAGTGCTGATTCTCCTCCTAAAATCTTCACTACCCTCCCAAGGTCCTGCTCCCCGGGAACTAGCACACCATTTCCCTGTAGTCTGGACCAGAATCGAGGTGTCACACACGCACAAAGAGAAGCTCCATGTGCTCACTTCTGCGGCACACATGCCAAAGAGAAGCTCCATGGAGGCAGGGACTTTTGTCGGTTTTTAGCATGGCTTTATCCCAGTTCTGGGCAATAAAAGTATTTGCCAAAAAATAAAGCCCACTTTTCCAGGTGTGCTGGTACACACCTGTGATCCCAGCACTCAGGAGGCTGAGGCAGGAGGATCGCCACGAGTTTGAGGCCAGCCTGGGCTACATAGTTCAGGGGCAGCCTGGACTACACACAAGACCCTGCCTGTCTCAAAACAAAACAAAACAATGGATTACCAAACTCAAACCAAAAGACATTCTACCAAAGAGTAATGACAAAAACTAGGCTGGACTCTTAAAAGATACCAAAATACCACAAAAGACAAAGAAGGGCTTAGAAAAAAATAGATTACAGCCATCCACACCCTAACACTTCTCACCCCTTCACAGCCACCATCCTGGGTGACCCGCCACTTCCTGTGAGCACTCAGCACAGCGTTGGGCCAGGTTCCACCTTCACAGCAGGGTCTGTGCCCCCACCCCGGCCCACGGCACCCTGATGCCTCCCAGGCCAGCTCACATCCCTGCTTTCTCAGAGCCAAAGCCACAACAGCTCAGGGCTTCCCCCTCCCAGCCACACGGCCTCCAAGCATCCTATCGCTGCCCGGCTCTACTTCCTTCAGTCAGCTCCCAGGTGGTCAGCTTGCTTTTCCCAGCAAGTCCCTTTCCTGCTCCAATGTGACGCTCTACTTAGCTGTGTGACCCCAATCAAGACAGTCTCGTCAGTATCGCTGCATGAGGAAAACTTTTTTGGGGGGAAGGGGTGGTTTGGTGCTGGGGATCGAACTCAGGGCCTTGTGCTTGGTAGGCAAGCACTCTAACCACTGAGCTAAATCCCCAGCCCAGGGGAAACTTTTTGAGACTGGGTCTGGCTATATACTTCCGGCTGGCTCTGAGCTCAGTGACCCTCCTGCTTTAGCCTCCCCAGTGCTGGGATTACAGGCATGTGCCACCATGCCCAGCTAAACTGCTTAACTGCTGTGTCTTGGTTTCCCCATCTGTAAAATGGGGCCATCCCCCACAGGGCTGGCATGTAGACTACATGAGCTAACCACTGTTTGATGATTCAGCACATGCCTGGAGTATGTTAACTGCTACTACTATGATGCTGCACATGTTTGGGGAAACGCAGGTTTCAAGCAGCTGCACCATTCCCTATGGCTCAGTCCCTTCCTCTCTAAAAGTTAGTGAGCCCAGGCTTGGTGGCCCATGTGTGTAATCCTAGATACTCAGTGGCTGAAGCAGGAGGACTGCAAGTTCAGGGCCAGCCAGGGCAATTTCATGAGACCCTGTCTCAAAACAAATAAAAAGGAGAGCCCGGCATGGTGGCACACACCTGTAATCTCAGCACTCTGGAGGCTGAAGGAGAGAATTCCCAAAAATTTGAGGCCAGCCTGGGGTACACAGTGAGTTGAAGGCCAGTGTGAACTATGCAGCGAGACCCTGCCTCAAACTGCCTCCCCAAAAAAACCAACAACAAAAAAGAAAAAAACCAATCCCTAGCACCAAAAAAAAAAAAAAAAAAAAACCAAATAAATAAATCAAAATTAATTAAGTAATTAATTTTTAAAAAGGAGTAGGGATGTAGCCAGGGTAAAAGGCTTACCTAGCATGCGTGGGGTCCCGGGTTCCATCCTCAGTACTGGAAATGAAAAAAGAAAGAGGACTGAGGATTGATGAGACTGATAAGGACTGGCACCTAGCACCAGGGCCAGGCTCAGAAAGGAGGGGATTCAAATAGGATTGAATTTTATATAATTTTTAAGCCTCAAAAAAAAAAGAAAAGGGAGCTTGACGATTTAGCTCAGTGGTAGAGTGCTTGCCTTGCAAGGACAAAGGCCCTAAGTTCGATCCCCAACACCAAAAAAAAAAAAAAAGTATACTCTAAAACAATGACAATATAGTAAATAAACCAGCAACATAGTCCTTTCATTAATCAGTATCAATTGTATAAGTGTTTCTGTGTTTTTCTTTTTTTCAGTACTGAGAATTTAACCCAAAGCATCATACATGGTAGGCAAGCCCTCTACCACATCTTCAGATTTTTAAACTTTTTAATATTTATTTACTTTTTGCAATACTAGGGATTGAACCCAGGTCCTTGCTACCGAACTACATCCTCAGACCATTTTTGTATATTTTCATTTTGAGACAGGGTTTTGCTAAATTGCTGAACTGACCAGGCTGGGCTCAAACACAATCCTCTGGCCTCAGCCTTCCAGAATACTGGGATTACAGGTGTTCACCAACATACCCAGTTCTTTTTCTTTTTCTTTTCTTTTTTTTTTTTTTTTGGTGCTGGGAATCAGACTCAGGGCCTTGTGCTTGCAAAGCAAGCACTCTAATCACTGAGCTAAACCCCCAGCCCCAACCTAGTTCTTTTTAATTATTTTTCTTTTTATTATTTTGTTTCTTTTCTTTTTTTTTTTTTTGAGACAGGGTCTGACTCTGCAGCCAGAACTCACTATATAGCCCAGGCTGGTCTCGAACTTGCAGCTATCCTCCTGCCTCAGCCTCCTGAGTGCTCTTTTTATTGTTTTTGTTTTGTTTTGTTTTGTTTTGTTTTTTGGTGCCAGGGATCAAACTCACGGCCTTGTGCTTGCTAGACAAGCACTCTAACCACTGAACCAAATCCCCAGCCCACTTGTTATTATTATTATTATTTTTTTTTTTTGTGATGCCGGGGATCGAACTCAGGCCCTTGTGCTTGCAAGGCAAGCACTCTAATCACTGAGCTAAATCCCCAGCCCCCCACTTGTTATTATTTTGATACAGGGTCTTGCTAAGATCCTCAGGCTGGCCTTGAATTTGGGATTCTCCTACCTCAGTCTTCCAAGTAACTGGGGTTATAGTCATGTACCACTTGGCTGTGCTATGCTTTTATTCACCCAGCACCACAGTAGATGTGTTTACACCAGCATCACCACAAAGGAGTGGGTGTGCACTGCACTGCCATGTCACAGGGGCCATGATGTCGGTCATTTTTCAACTCCAGTATCATCTGAAGGTACCACCACAGTGTGGTCCTTTGCTGACAGAAACATCATTCTGTGGCAGCTGACATACCTGTTTACCTATATGCTGCCTCTTCCCCTCTGAGAGAGGGGCGTACACAATTACCTTACAATCCATCCCACCCCAGTTAATGGGGATGGGGGGAGTGCTGGTAAATATCTGTTGAAAGCCTGTAAAGATTCACCCATTCCGCTGGGCATGGTGGTGCACACCTGTAATCCCAGCTACCCAGGAAGCCAAGACAGGAGGGTAGCAAGTTTGAAGCCAACCTGGGCAATTTAGCAAGACCTTGTGTCAAAATTTTAAAAAGCTGGGGATGTAGCTCAGTGGTAGAGGGTACTACTCAGTAATTTTTGTTTTTGTTTTTGTTTTTTTGGTTTTTTGAGACAGGGTCTCACTATGTATTTCAGGCTGGCCTTGAACTCACTATGTAGCCCAGGCTGGCCTCAAACTCATGGCGATCCTTCTGTCTCTGCCTCCCAAGTGCTGGGATTACAGTTGTGGGCCACTACACCTGGCCGATTCTCAGTAACATTTTTGTGTTTTTGATTCTCACTATTGCAAGAAACGAGGACTGGGGATTTAGCTTTGGGTAGAGTACTCACCTAGCAAGCGCAAGGCCTCAAGTTCAATCCCTGGCACCAAAAAAAAAAAAAAAAAATTGCAAGAAATTAAAAATTCACCCATTCGAGCTGGAGATTTAGCTCAGCAGTTAGAGTGCTTGCCTAGCATGCACGAGGCCCTGCGTTTGATCCCCAGTACAAAAAAAAAAAAAATTCACCCATCGAAGAATATTTCCTCAACTTTACAGAAGTGGTGTCTGATTCTAGAATCTCAAAGTCAATCAAAATCCCTCCCCCCAAAAAACTCCTGTCCTTCCACTTTATCAAACATGACTGACACACATCTGCACATCCGCTCTGTTCACTGCACGGCCGGTGGGCGGTCTTGGAACACAACTAGGGCTGAGATAGCTTAGCCCTGCCCTCCTGGACTCATAGTCCAGTGAAGGCACAGATTCCTTCCAAGACCAATGAAGCAGAGTAGGCAAGACAAGAAAGGAGCCCACAGTAGAGGGGACATGGTTTGCCCAGCTGGTGGTTTCCAGGAAGGGGGCTCAGGCAGGACCCCTAAGATAAGGTCACCTGCGAGTGCAAGCATGAGTGCTGGCAGGATAAAATAAGTAATCAGTCACAGAACTGCAGGGGGAGTGGTCCAGTCAAGGGAAAAGCCAACTGCACAAACCATGCAAATGCAGAGAGGCACAGCAAGGAGGCCTGGACGGAGGAGACCGGGCAGGGACGGACTGCAGCACTTGTGGGTCAGCCTGAGAACTTGGTCCTCGAGTGGATGGGAGCCACAGGAAGGTTCAGACGAGGTATGTTTTTGGTTTTTTTTCTGGTGCTGGGGTTCAAACTCAGGGCCTGTGCTTGCAAGGCAAACACTCTAACCACTGAGCTAAATCCCTAGAGCAGAAATGTGCATGCCTAGGTAGAGGATGGGGGGGGCAGTGAGGGCAAGGAAAAGGGTCTGACTGTGGTGTTTTGAAGGTTTAAAGTCCTAACTGATGGATGCACCTATAGCATAAGGAAAAAGGAGCCAAGGGAGACTACAAGGTGTTTTGCCGGACGGAAGAGACCAGGCTAAATGGTGTTTAGGACTGGTTAAATTATTTTCTGTCTACTGTTACTCCAATTTAGTCAAGGGCTAAAGCCCCCAGGGCCTTCCTCCAACCTAGGTTAATACTTGAGTGTTTTCTGAAAAACATCCTAGTGTCCAGGGTTAGTAACCAACGAAGGATTGATGGAAATTAAGTAACTGGCCAAAAAATGATATTAAATCCCTAGATTAAACACAATTATACTGGGCATGGCAGTGCATGCATTTAATCCCAGCACTCTGGGAGGCTGAGGCAGGAGATTGCAAGCTCAAGCCCAGACTAGGCAATTTAGTATTTTAGCAAGACCCTGTTTCAAAATAAACATGTTTTTAAAAAGGGCTGGGGATGTAGCTAAGTACAAAAACCTTGGGTTCGATCCCCCAGTACCACCAGAAAAAAAAAAAAAGTTAGCAAAGTGCTTTTCTCCACTAGGAAAAAAACAACAGCGATTTTGGTCACATCCAAGTAAATCTGCATATGAGGATTTAGCTCAGTGGTTAGAGCGCTTGCCTTGCAAGCACAAGCCCCTGAGTTCGATCCCCAGCACCAGAAGGAAAAAAAAAAAAAACCCACATTACCAAGTAATCCCCACTTTCCTGCCACAGACATGAAGCTGGGAGATGTCAAATCCTTTACTGGGTGCTGGCTGGTAATGGCAGGCAAAGGGCACCAACTCTGGCTGGCCTGACAAAGGAGCAAGGGCCCTCACCCTTAACCAATACAGACTTTTTCCACCTGCCCTAGGGGAGACATTGAAGGTTCTAGAGCCAAAATGTGACCTGATAAGAAACTGGTTTGAGAAGGGTCAACAGGGCGTGGCCAACAAGGCAAGGACAGGCTAAAATTATCCAATGTCCCTGGCCTCCAGAGGCCTTAATCCCTTCAGGGATTAAGTCAGGGATTTCCTGCCTGAAGGTTTCAGGAAAAATGCCCAAACTAATCCGTTAGACCAGAGCGCATCACTCAGGTGGAAGGCAGAGGCAGGGAGTTCGCGGTCTCCCTACTTAGGGCCTCAGTCCTCGCTCCCCTCCCCCCCCCCGTGCCAGGGATCGAACTCACAGCCTTGTGCTTGCAAGGCAAGCACTCTAACCACTGAACTAAATCCCCAGCCCCATCAGTGCTCACTTTCAAATGTTGAGAAAGTGGCCCTTGTGGTGGGGACCGCCTATAATCCCAGCACTCAGGAGGCTGAGGCAGCAGGATCACTGGCTGCCAATAGGAGGCCAGTCTGGACTACATAATGAGTTCAAGGACAGCCCGAACTACACAATGAGAGCGCTTCCAAAAAGCAAAACAAACAACAGAAAAGAAAGAAAAGAAAATGATAACAGCTGAAAGAGACCCTGGGGTCCATCGTAACACAACACACACACACACACACACACACACACACACGGAGAAACACTCAGCATCCTGTCACAGCTGCCAGGGTACAGAACCAGCTGAGTTACCTGAGGTTAAACGCTAACAAAGCAAGGTGCAGACTTGTACCTGGGTACACACACACACGTGGCGGTGAGGGTGTCGCCCCGTCTGGAGGCGGATTAGTGATGTGAGGCCTCTGAGAGGGAGAGAACCCAAAGCACGGATTCTCTCCCCTCCCCTCCGCCCCCAGGGCCGGTTAGTTTTCTCGCAGTTCCGCCCGGGCCACCCGCCGCTCGCCTTTTCTTATACTAAGCAGGTCCTCCGGGCCCTCGGGCGTCCACGCCACCCCGCCCGGGGCTGGACGCTCTTCCCGAGTCCGGCTCCCAGAAGCCCGCGATTCCGCCCCGGCGGAGGCGGGGCTGGTGGCTGCCGTCATCCCTCCAGTTATCAGCGTTCCGCCCGCCCCCGGTCCCCTCCCCACTCTCGTGCAGCGTCCCCACGGCCGGCCTTGCAAGCACGGTCCTCCTTTTCCCGCCGCTCCGGGGCTCCGGGACCGCGAACCTGCTCTTGGGCCGCCAGGGCCGCCCCGACTCACCGAGGTCCGCAGCTGGCGGCGCCCCCACTTCCGCCGGTGCCCCCGCCGCAGAGGCCCGGGTGGGCCGTGCTCCCCGAAGCCTGGGTTCCGCCCGCGTCGCCCCTGCCGCCCCACGTGGTCGCCGGCTGGCAACCGCTTGGCCACCGCCCTGCTGGGCGGCTCGGGCCAGCCTGCTTGTTCGCTCGGAACGCCTGCTACACCCGTTTTACAGAAAATGAAAGTGAGGCTCAGAGAGAACGGTGTCCTGGGGCTGCGTTAGGGGCCGAGTTCGGTCTTTGCCCTCCCACCCACCGCACACACCGCCACCCCTCACCTCCGGTGGGAACGCCCCCCCCCCCGCAAAGTGGAAACTTGAGAACATGCTGGCCGCAGCCACATGCCAGGAGAAAGGCTTAAAGCGGTACAGCTGGGATGGACAGGAGACCGTCATTTTGTCTTCCAGCCCTCCTTGCAGCCCCTTTTACAAAGCAGGAAACTGAGGTCCCGAGTGGGAAACGGGACTCTTGCTGCTCTAGGTCCAGATCACTTTTTTTTTTTTTTTTTGAGACAGGGTCTCTTTGTAGTTTGTGCTGGCCTTGGACTCACTGTAGCCCAGGTTGGCCTCGAACTCGAGGCAATTCTCCTGCCTCAGCCTCCTGAATGCTAGGATTACAGGCATGTGTCACCGCACCCAACATTCACTTTTTGTAGGTGAGTTCCACTTGGGCAGAGATCCTGAGGAACTCTGCTTTCCATGAGATCCCAAGAACCAGTGTCTGGCACACAGATACTGTACTCTGCAAATATCTATGGAAAGAACCTCCCATGCATAGCAGAAGATCAATAAATATTTGTTGATTTAATTCTGCCCGGGTAGGGGCTCTATTTGTGAACAAGATAGACACCATTCTTGTCCTTATAACCTTTGCTCTAGAGGGGCCAGGAGTTACAGCAGAGTATACAAATCAAAAAGTACATAGACAAAATCAAGACTTTTTTTTTCCAAATTTTATTTTAATGGTACATTTTAGAGGTACATAGTGATAACATTCTTTCAAGATTTTTTGAATCCATGCAAACCAGGTGTGATGGCGTACGCCTATAATCCCAGCACTCAGGAGGCTGAGGCAGGAGGATCGGCACAAGTTTCACACCAGCCTGAGCTACACAGAGTTCAAGGCCAGCCTGAACTATGGAGCAAGACCCTGTCTCAAAAAAAAAAGATTTTGGATTCAATCCCCAGGATAGGATGGGGAGAGAATAAAATAAAAGCAATGGGAAGCAGAACTGGAAGAGTTTAAAATTGGGTGGTCACAGGAGGTAGCACTGAAGAAGCGACCCTGATCAGGTAACCCTTTAGTTCCAGTGGTCTCCTAGGTCCTTTAAGAGATAAGGAAACTAACCAAGGGCCAGCAGGGAACTGGGGACAGATGGAGGTCATCGAAGGTAATTTGCAAGGCCTTCAGAAGGGTGGGGCTACTTTAGATAGGCTGGTCAGGGAGGCCTCTGCTGGGGGAGGACAATTGAGCTGGGACCTGAATAACAATATGAGGAACTCCAGGAGATCAGCATCTGAAATTCCCTCGGCACTGGGCTGGGGACACCTGGGGGAGGACAGCCGCTGGCCCTAACCCCAGGGGGCTTTCATGGAGTGGGTGTGGGGAGAACAGATAACAACTTCCACACTGTGATGTGGTCAGTGCCTGAGAGAAGAGAGAACTCATAAAGGTTTGAGGGTGGGGCAGGGTGTCAATGCCACTTCAGACAGAGTGCCAGCAGAATTTCCACCAAGTAGAGGCAGGGAAGACAGCTGCCTATCAGCTTTTAATGGCCAGTCCAGGCCCAGGTAGGAAGTGGATGTGTATGATTACCACTCTGCTCCAAACTCTCCCGCAGCTCCTGTCTCAGGAAATTCAAAAGACCTGAAGTGTCCAAAGTGCTTAAAAGAACCCTCTGGATGTGCCTCTATTCTCTCTTTCTCTGCCCTTGCAGGGTCTAAGTGGCTGGGCCAGATCTTGCTATCCTACCTCAGCTTCCCGGAGTGCGGGGGTTATTGGCAGGCGCCACCGCGACCGGTTTTTCCTTTTTTCCTCACTGCACTCAACACCCCCACCCTCATACAGGGCCCCATTCTGAGCCTTCCCTTTTTTTTTTCCTGAGTGCCCAAGGCCCCCTGTCCGGCTCCCTCAGGTTTCAGCTCTGCCGTGACTTTAGCAGGCATCAGAAAAAATTGAAGTCCAAAATCCAGGCGTGGTGGGGCACGCCTATAATTCCAGCATTTGGGAGGCTGAGGCAGGAGGATCGCCGCTAGTTCGAAGCCAGCTGGGCTACATGGGGAAATTGAAACCGGAATAACACTGTCCCCCTTCCTAGGTTTATTTTGCTCCATGGCAAATGTGACTATGACAGGCACCCCCATCTTAGAGTTATCTTGGGTACCTTCTGTGGCCCCCTCCCCCGCAGTATAAACCCGTGAGCACAGGAGCTATCGCGCGCGTTCTTCAAAGCTGTCGCCGCAGTGCATAAAACAGAGCCTTGCGCAAAGTAGTTCAATAAACGGTTGCTGAATATATTTTTTGCGTGTACGTGTCTGTGCTGGGGATTGAATACAGGGCTCTCGCACCTTTTCATTTTTTATTTTGAGTCGAGGTCTCGCTAAATCGCTAAATTGCCCAGAGTAGACTCGAATTTGCAAGCCTCTTCCCTCAACCTCTCAGAGTGCAACATGCGCCACCATGGCCAGCTCGTAATGAAATAGTCCAGATTATTAAGCGCCTAGTAAGAAAGGGGGCCTACGATTCCTCGGGGTGCGTGTGGGCGTACCTCAGTTTCACCAGCCCTAAAATGGGCTAAGCCTAGTCGTGCGAACTCGGAGCTCTCTTGTTTCTGCAGCTCACAGGGCTCGCAGATTGCGTTCAGCGGCCGCCTGGGCCCCTGCGGGGCCGCCCCGTCCTCTCCGCCAGGCCCCGCCCCCCAGCGGGCGGAGTCTCCGCCTGGCCAGCACGTGTAAAAGTTCGCAGCGGGTCGCGGCAGCCACTCACCTGAGCGCCTCGCTCCGAGCGCGCACGGCCCGCGCGTCCTCCGCCCGCCAGGCCGCCTGCCCTCCCGCCCGGCTCGCGACTCATGTCCCGCCGCAAGGCCGGCAGCGCGCCCCGCCGAGTAGACCCCGCGCCCGCCGCCAACCCAGACAACGAGATGGAGATGTCGGACCTCGTCATCGATGTAAAGCTGGAGCCGGACGCGCGGGTCCTGCAGGCCCCGAAGGAGGTGTCCGCGCTGGGGCGCTTCGGGGGCGAACCCCGCCACTCGCCTGGCCCCGTGCCCGCCGGGGCCGCCCTCCATGCCCTGGGCGCGCAGAATCCGTGGGCCCTGTGCATGCCGCTGACCTCAAGCCTTGCCGGTGAGCTCCCGCGACCCTCGCCCCTGCCCCTGGGGCCAGCTTTCCCTCCCTGGGACCCTTGGGGAGGACCTCTCCTTTGGGTGTGGGCCCCAGAACCTGCTTTAGGTCCTTCGCCCGGTCCTGGCCCCAGCCTGCCCACTTCTGACCTTAAGGCTTCCTCTCTCTTTCTCGAAACCCCCTGGCCCCACCCCACGCTCACCGCCGCTTCCTCCCTGCAGACCGCCATCCCTGGACCGACAAACACCCAGATCTGCTGACCTGCGGCCGCTGCCTGCAAACCTTCCCGCTGGAGGCCATCACTGCCTTTATGGACCACAAGAAGCAGGGCTGTCAGCCCTCCAGGGGCCCCAGCCCTTGCAAGGGCTCAGGTGAGTGAGGCCGCCGGCAGCCTCCCCAAGTTCAAGGGCTGGGCTTCCTGCGGGAGGGGGGCTGAGCTGGACCGGCAGGGCACCGATCACTACTTCCCCTTTCTCCCCTTCGGGTGCAGCCTAGGCGTGGCCAGGGCTTGCCCGTGGCGGGGCTGGGACTAGAGGTGGAGAAGGGGCGGGGGCGGAGGCTGGGCAGGGAAGGAGGTGGCCTGCAGGGTGTGGCCAGCCCCAGAAAGCTGGCCTGGGGATTTGCCACACACACCCCCAATCTGGTTTCACTTCTCCTTCCCCTTGGACAGAAATAACTGACCAGGTGGCTGGACTAGAGGGGCAGTAGGGGGGCCTGGGAGGATAGCAGGGGAGGGGGAGGGGCTGGAGGCCAGCTGGAAGCCGGGGTTGCCACCCCCTCCCTCTTCTTCATCACACTGATTGAGGTGCTGGTCCAGCTCTGAGCCAGGGAAGGCTCCTTCCCTTGGTGATGGAATCTCCCAGCGCTGGGTGCTGGGAAGCCCCTGGTTTGAGCCGGTGCAGGGTGCTGGATACCTGGTATCGTTCTCTCAGGACGGAATTTAAACCCTTAATGTGGCATTTGATGGACAGTGCAGTTTTCCTGAGTTTTGGCTGTGGGACTTACCCAAACCTGTGAATTTCCAGCCCCCAGCCCATGCCCTCAGGGATTGGCAAGTGGGATTATATCCTGGGTTGAGCCAGGGAGGGGCAGCCTGTGGGAAAGGGGAGGGACTGTGATTGAATCCTATTTAGTCTGAGGCAGGGAGGGTGTCGCAGTGGATGAGGGTAGGGCTTGACAGATTTGCTGAAGGGAATTCTCCAACTCCAGGATTTGGATTTGAAACTGTGTCTCTTGGTCTGTAGGCTCAGTTCAGGTTTGTTGAGCATGTATGTAGACCAAAGCTCTCAGCTGTTTCCTGTTTGAGGTCACAACTATCTTGGAAAGGAGGGGACCCCCTAAATTTCCCATACTCTGGCAGCTGAGGTGACTGAGGTTTAGAGAGGTTAACTTTCACCCAGGGTCACACCGAGGAGCAGGGGTCTGAGTTTGTCGCAGGCCAGGCTGACCTTCCCCAGCCTCAGCCTGTGCTCTTGACTTTGACTTTGGCTGGTATTACAGCCCAGAGACCACCTCACTGCTTGGCACAGAAAATCACCCAGTGGTGATTTGAGAGGTGGTTTTGTTGGGGTTTTTGTTTGTATATTCCCCCCACCCCCAGACAGGGGTCTCATTATATAGTTCGGGCTGGCCTCAAACTCATGGTGATCCTCCTGCCTCTGCCTCCCGAGTGCTGGGATTATAGGTGTGGGCCACTGGGCCTGGTAAAGTCTTTTTCTTTATTTTGGTGCTGGGGTTCAAACTCAGGGCCTTGTGCTTGCTAGGCAAGTGCTCTACCACTTGAGCTAAATCTCCAACCCCATGGTAAAGTCTTTTTAAAAGCCTCTTTGGGGATTGGGAATTTAGCTCAAGTGGTAGAATGCTTGCCTAGCAAGCACAAGATCCCGAGTTCGAGCCCCAGCACACCCCCACCAAAAAACCCTCTGCTCTGCACCCCCACGGTCCCCAGGTTTCTGGACTGAAGCCCTAGTTCCAGCCACCAGGGGAAATGCCACTGCCTGTTCTGGGGTTTTGTGTCCTTGACTGAAGGGAAGTTGTGACTTGAGTGAGTAGAGGCCTGGCACATTTGTGTTTTGGGTGCTGGGGATAGAACCCAAGGGCTCGTGCATGCTAGGCAAGCACTCCCCCCACTCAGTCCCTGGTTCTCTTCTACAAGGACTCCTGACTCCTCCCTGTTCCTCACTCTTAACTTAGCTTTTAAAAAAAAAAAACTTAAATACAGAATCCTTGTACTCAGCAGATTTTCCTTGCTTCAGGAAGCTTCCTGAGGGCATGGGGTTTTGTGTCTTTATTGCCGAGTCCCTCCGCATCTGCCCTCACGGGCCCTGGCGACCTGGAACTCCTGCTCTCCCCGGTACTAACCCCCTGCGCCTCTCTTGGCTCTAGAACCCAAGGAGCTGGCGATGCTGAGCTGCCTCCACTGTGGCAGACAGTTCACTGGGGCCTGGAAGCTGCTGCGTCACGCGCAGTGGGACCACGGGCTGTCCATCTACCAGACCGAGTCAGAAGCCCCTGATGCCCCGCTGCTGGGCCTGGCTGAGGTGGCTGCAGCTGTGTCTGCTGTGGCGGCTGTGGGGCCACCAGCTGAGGCCAAGGCCACCCGCCTCAGTAGCCTCAGCCGGCGGAGTCCCATCTGCCCGGTGTGCAAGAAGACCCTCAGCTCCTTTAGCAACCTCAAGGTACACATGCGCTCGCACACGGGTGAGCGGCCCTACGCCTGTGACCAGTGTCCCTACGCCTGTGCCCAGAGCAGCAAGCTCAACCGCCACAAGAAGACCCACCGTCAGCTTCCACCCCAGAGCCCCTGCATGGCCGAAGCCAGCCAGGAACAGGCCTCCACAGCACCCCCCGAGCCAGCAGTCCATGCTGCTGCCCCGGCCAGCACCCTCCCATGCAGCGGTGGTGGCGAGGGTGCTGGAGCCGCGGCCACGGCGGGCATCCAGGAGCCTGGGGCTCCTGGCAGTGGGGCTCAGGCAGGCCCAGGTGGGGATGGCTGGGGAGTGGTCGTCAAAGAACAGAGAACTAACCCTTCGGAGAACCAGAAGACCTCACCCAAAAAGGTCCCCAAGGCAGCAGGCAAAAGCCGTGGGCCAGGGGGCTGCTGTGAGTTCTGCGGGAAGCACTTTGCCAACAGCAGCAACCTGACGGTACACCGGCGCTCGCACACTGGCGAGCGGCCCTACGCCTGTGACCAGTGTCCCTACGCTTGTGCGCAGAGCAGCAAGCTCAACCGCCACCGCCGCATGCATGGCCTGGAGCCTGGCAGTACCCGTTTCAAGTGCCCACACTGCTGTGTGCCCTTTGGCCTGCGAGCCACCCTGGACAAACACCTGCGGCAGAAGCACCCCGAGCTGGGTGAGGTGGCCTAAGCACAGGAAGGTTGTCCCTCACACCGTGGTCAGTGGTTATGTTGACCTTGTTGTCCTTGTCTTTGTGCAAATAAACGTCTTCCCCTATTTACCCACGTGCCCGGACTCTGGCTTTCTTGGGGTGTTGAGGTGGGGCAGGAGACTTCACCTTGGGTGGACGCTGGATAGACCGGTTTGGAGTGGCGGGTGAAGGGAAAGGCCAGCCCCAGCACCTGGGGCACAGCAGGGCTGGCACAGAAAGCCGCGTTCCCGGTTCTCAGTGTGGGCGAGGCCAGGGCAAGGGCCAGGCGAGGGTGGGGAGAGGCCTGGACCTGTTGCTGGAGGCCCCTGGGCACAGTCCTGGCCTGTCCTGTCCACATGTGTGGGCAGGTCTGGGCCCTTTCCCACTGGACCAGGCCCCTGCCGGCTAAGCAGGCCTCGCTGGGCTTGGGCAGGTTATGCGACCCACAGCAGTTCTGGCCAAGGTGGCTGCACGGACACTGACACTTGGCCTGTAAGCCCGAGTTCCCCTGTAGCTGGTGGATAAAGGTTTGAGGGCCACCCCAGCCACACACATGACAGAGGCCAGGCTTAGAGCATTAAATAACGTCTGCTTTATTTCACTGAAGAAACCAGCATCGCAGCTTGAGCCTTGCACCCTGCCCCCAGCCTTTCTCCTGCCTAATGTCGGTAATGGGGACTTCGGGACCGGGACCTTGAACGCCTGCAGAGAAGGGGTGGCCATGAGCATGGGACACAGACCCACACACCCGGAGCTGCCAGGGCTTCAGTGTTGAGGGCAGGGCCATGGAGGGAAGGTACACAGTGGGGACTGGGAAAGTGGCGCTAGGACCTCCCACCCAAGAAGACAGCAGGGAAAGGAGGGACCCCTGTAGCCAGACTGGTTGCTCACCTTCGGGAGGAGCTATATTCTCGACCTGTAAAGGAAAGGAGGGCAGGTGAATGAAAGCCACTGCCCAGGGCCAGGCCACTCCTGACCTGAGTGGGCTTCTATGGCCAGGCTCCCTGAGCCGACACCAACACTTCTAGAGTCCGCTGACAATGCCCTGTGCCCCTCACCAGCCCGACAGTGTGCTGGGTCGAACAATTCTCACTCCTGCAGCTTCCTTGTGACCGAAGCAATCAGTACTCATGTACGTGTGTGTGCGTGTCCATCTGTACACCTCAAAAGCATTAATTTAGGGGTTTGGGATTTAGCTCAATGGTAGAGCACTTGCCTCACAAGTGCAAGGCCCTGAGTTTGGTCCCCAGCACCCCCCAAAAGCATTAATTTATGGAAGGCTAAGGCTGAAAATGTACTGTGCTTTTGATGAGCCTGTACAGTGCCTTTTTTCCCGAGACAGAGTCTCACTCTTGCCCAGGCTGGCTTCACGGCCCTGAACTCGAGCACTCCTCCTGCTCCATGTGCTCTGCTTCTCTGTGCCCACAAAGCCCCGCGGCAGCTGGGAAACTCACTGTAGCGGGGAGAGGGCGAGCGGCTCTGGCGGCTGTACTGGCGTTCCCACTCCTCTCGCTCCTTCTCCCTGCGTTCCCGCTCCCTGCAGGGGGAAAGGGGAGGCAACCAGGGGAGGGGTGAGCACCTGCGGGGACCGGAACACCCTTAGACTCAAGCAGAGCAGCAGACCAAGGGGGACCCTATGTTGTCCCCACCGAGGCACCAGCTGGCAAGGCCAGGACTGGAGTCCAGCGTGCCCTGCCACCAAAGCCTGCAGAGCAAACCTGAGAGAGGACTGGGCAGTTCTAGCACTTCCTGTCAGCGGGGACCGTACATGCCAGGCAGCCAGGACTGGCAACCGCCATGGCAACATCACTGGCCGCCTTCTCTGCGCCTGGCCCTGACTGTGCTGAATCCTCCCAACAAGTGTGTGAGGGGGACAGGTTCCCATTCCCACGAGCAGACAGGCAAACTGAGGTTCAGGGCAAACAAAAGACCTGTGCAGAGCCAGGGTCAGATGCCGAGTGTGACCGACAAGTGAGCCCCTGGCCATTCTGCCTCCACCTTCTGATGGCAGCATGTGGGTCCTCTGAAGCCCCAGGACACAGCAGGCATGCGACAGACAATGACAAAAGCAGGGACAGCAGCAGCTCTGGGTATTAGGCCCTCTTTCCACATGCTGGACGCCTGCTGAGCCTGACAACCAGCCGATCTTGCAGAGGTGGCGCCAGGCCCACCACCTCTGTTACAGAGGAAAGAGCCCCAGCTTGGGGCAGGCACAGCAAGAACAGGGTAACAACCGACGCAGACCCATACTGGCCTGCCTGTCTCCTCTCCTGGCCCACAGCCCCCAGTGAGAAGGCACTGAGACTGTCCCACTGCCCGAGCGCCACGCGATCAGTGGGAATGGAACCCCAAGTCTGCATCATCCAGGCTCCAAGCCTTTGGTCAGCACTCAACATGCAATGGAAGAAAGGAAGAAGGTAGACAGCACAAGGAGGTGAAGTCCTGTCCCCGGAACCAGCTTAGGTTCACTCAACAAACATTTATCAAGCCTCAGGTGCCAAAGACACAGCTGCCAGATCTAATGTTTTAGTGGGGACACACAGTTAAGTGAGCAAACAACCATGAAGTGCATACCGGGAAGAGGGAGGCCAGGACCAGAAAGAGAACACAGAGGCGTGCAGGGCAGAGTATGGGGTGCCATGCTGGACAGGACGGTCTGGAGGGCTCCTGAGCGGGAATCCCCAAGAGGACAGCCCAGGTGGCAAGCTTGGGGCACGGGAGCCGGGCTACCTGGAGCGCTGGGTGGGACTGGCTTTACCGCCTCTGACCCACCCACGGGGGCCCAGAAAGGCTCTAACCAGCTGCGGGGAGCAGGGGAGCCTTACTTCATCCGGATCTTGCGGGCCATGGCTCGCAGTTCGTCTTCCCGCTCCTGCAGCAGAGGTAGCCGTGAGGTATGGCCAGGCTGGCAGCCTTGGGGTCACCCCATCCTGTCCCTCCCTCCCTGACCTGCCGCTCATGCTCCTGCTGTATCATCTTCTCCTGAGCTGCCTTCTTATCCGCCTTGACTGTGGAGGGAAGGCACATGGCTGAGGGTACTCTCAAACAATGCCACTTACCATTGGAGCAGGCGGGGCGGAGCATGGCCAGCCAGACTGGTGGCAGCGTGCACCCCTCCTCCCAGCAGGCCCCTCATGGTCCCCCCACCCCCAGGCACGGGACAGGGCTGGGCCATACACTGCCTGTTCAGCGCCTTCTGCATCCTCAGCTTCAACCTCTCCTGCGGTGTCAGCTTGGGCTGGGGAGGGGGAAGAGACAGGAGAGGTGGGTGTCCCAGAGCTCCTGCAGCCCACCTCAGCAAAGAGCCTGGGGCTTGCAGGGAAGTGGGCAGGGAGGACACGAAGCTCTGGATAGCTGCACCCCAGTGTGCAGGGAGGCAGGAAGAGGACGCAGTCCCGGGGGCAGCCTCTCCTCTCCCCTTCGGCCTCAATCCCTGGGGCTGGATCCCGGCCCACCCAGGTCCCCCTGCAGGCCCACCGGGCCCAGCTCTTGGGCACTGCTGCTGCGGGAATTAGACGGGTGAGTTCCAAATTCTTACTGACTTTGGCAGCTCCTGTCTCTTTACCAGCGGCAGGTTCGGTCCTGGGCGGGAGGAGGAAAAGGCAGTTGTCACCTCCAACTCGACAGCCTCTGCACTGCCCTCAGATCAGGAGCCTGCGCCCTGAGCCTCAGATGCCCGAGGGAGTAATGGTGTTCCTCTCAGACCCCTTAGGCAGGGTTATGCACCCACAGCACTCCAAGGTGGGGCCTGGCCGCGCTCTGACCTCCCACCCAAGACAAGGCCACAACTCTGCGGCCACTCTAGGATGTAGCTGTGTCCCCCCCAGAAATGCCCGGGAGGCTCCCTCCCTGAGGCTGACCACCCATGGCCTGTAAAGGCCCTGCTCACTTTTTCAGCTTCTCGCCCACAGCAGGGGACGCTGCCGGCCGGGCCAGCTTTTCCCGTGGGGGCGATGGTGAGCGACTCTGGCTGTGGCTGTGGCTATGGCTGCGGCTGTGGCTGCGGCTTCGGCTGCGGCTCTGGCTGGGGCTGTGGCTGCGGCTGCGGGTCAGGCTGCGGCTTCGGGATGGGCTGAGGGACCAGCTGCTGCGGCTGCGGCTGCTGCTGTGGTGCCTGGGGCCCCGGCCACCCCGACGGTAGCGGTCCCCCGAGCGGGAGCGGCTCCTGGGGCACACAGGAGGCGGGCCATGAGGTCCCAGGGCCCCAGTGGCATGCTCCAGTACCCACCCCGCTCCTCTTCCTCACTACACACAGTGTGTGCCAACTTCCCAGGAGGCGATTTCTGGGGGGCAGGACTTGGCTGGCTGGCTGCCCCTTCCCATGCCACACCCAGCTCAGGGCGCACGGCAGGTGTTCCAGGGTGCCCTCACCCTCACCAGTGCCCAGGGTTGCAGCACCCAGGGAAACACCCTGCCCCCACCAGACCCATGTCTGGTGCTCGTGCAGCTCTATCCTTTCCTCACTCAGGACCCTGAAGTTCCCTAAGCAAGGGCCAGCACTCGGGCTGGGACTGGAGTTGTGGCCAGGGCCACTTCCCTGTTTCCCTCCCTCAGCCTTCCCCTTATCACCAATCTGGGTCAGGCTACAGGGAACAACTTGGAAGCCAATTCCAGGCTGCTCAGTGATTGTGCCTGGGTCATCTTGGCTTTTTGGGGAAGGGAATGGGTGCTGGGGATCAAACTCAGGGCCTTGCACTTGCTAGGCAAGTGTTCCACCACTGAGCTAAATCCCCAACCCTGCCATTTTGGCTTTTCATAAAATTACTGTGTTGTCAATATTGAGAAAATAAGAGATACCCTTTAAAAATCCCGACTCTCAGGAGATGTGGTGGTACATGCCTATAATCCCAGCAGCTGGGAGGTTGAGGCAGGAGAATCTTGATTTGGATCCCAGCCTGAGCCACACAGCAAATTTAAAGCCACCTAGGGCTACACAGCAGGACCCCATCTTACTTCCAACTCTCAACTTCCCTTGAGAAAACAGAAGGCTGGAGGATGCTAGTCCAGCTGCTGGGTAGTCACGACCCACCCAGGAAACACATACTGCCCCTGTGCTGGGGCACATGGCCTCCTACCTGCCAGCTCCCACAGGCAGCTAACGCTGCAGCCCACGCTAGGACACAGGTCCGACTCAAATGACAGTTTGAACACAGGCCCAGGGCCAGGCCTTCCTCTACAGCAACTGCTTGGCCCTCCCCCACAGACTTGATGAGCTGAGTGCATGACCATCTACTCTGTAGATGACTGCTTATTCCACAGAGGACAAAAGCAGGTACAGAAGAGTCCCTCAGCAGACCCAGGCCTAAGCGGGCAGCTGCTCTGCACTCCGCCTCTCACCACCCAGCCTTGTCTAAAAGCAGTCGCGACCCACAGGACAGGGAGACCAAAAGGTGCTCCAGTGGCCCTCGGGGTTCCCTGCAAGCCTTGCCTCTTCCACAAATGGCATTGATGTCTCCCTAGGGTTTCCCAGGTCCCCTAGACACCCTGGAAGCTCCCAGATTTCTGCGCCCCATGGCTTGGGAGCTCCTGAGAGGTGCTGGGTGACAAGAGGTGCTGTCTCCCTCCACACTGAGTCCCCGAGAGCTTTGGCAGGTGAGCTCTGGCCCACTTAGCCACGCTTGGCATTCCCTGAACACAGCGGGCACCAACCGACACCTCAAACCAACAGCTTCCCGAGAAGGGCCATGGCCAGGTCTCCTCCCTAAGTGTTCACGCATGCCACACACACCTGCTTCTGCGGCGGGGAGGACCATAACCTCCGCGCCGGGCAGGCGAGCGTGAGTAGCGGTGTCCATCCCGGGAGCCTCCACCTGAGTGCCGCCGGCCGCGGCTTCTGGACCGGGAGTAACGCCGGGAACGGGAGCGGGAGCGTGACCAGGAGCGGGAACGGGAGCGGGAGCGGGCATGGCGGCTGGAACGGTAGTAGCCCCCACCTCGGTGAGAGCGGGAGCTGGAACGGGAGCTGGAGCGGGAGCTGGAGGTCCTCGAGGCGGAGGAGGAGGAGGAGGAGGAAGAGGAGGATCGGCGGCTGCAGGCGGGGCACGGGGGGCCGGTCAGCAAGGGCCTGGGCCGTGGCCCCCCTCTGCCCAGGGTCCCCCCCACAGCGGCTGGGACGTAGGGCGGGCAGCGTGAGCGTTACCGACCGGGCGCTGGCATTGCGTCCCGGTGCGGGGCCGCCAGGCTGGGGGGGTGCGGGGGGCTTCCCTGTGGCGGCCCCTGATGCAGCAGCCGCAGCAGCAGCTGCAGCTGCCTCCTCATCGCTGCCCCCAAAACTGGTGATGAAGGTGATCTTCTCTTCACGACCCGGGCTTGGAGAGCGCGAGCGTGAGCGGGACTCAGAGCTGGATTCTGAAGGCGACCTGCAGGCAGCCAGAAGAGGTGGCTCAGGGCCCAGCGGAGGGCACTGCAGAGCCCACTGCAGAGCCCAGGGTGAGGGAGCAGAAATCAGCCCTCCACAGGAACGTGCCGCCCACCCCATGGCCTCACAAAGTACACAGGAAAGGGAAGGGGCGATCTCTGGACTAAATTTATGTGGCTATTAAAAATGGACGGGGACGGCTGGGGATTTAGCTCAGTGGTTAGAGTGCTTGCCTAGAAAGCACAAGGCCCTGAGTTCAATCCCCAGCACAAAAAAAAAAAAAAAGAAAAGAAAAGAAAAGATGGGGAGCCATCCACATGTGCTTGCCAAGGTCACTCTATGTCTGAGATTCCTAATTTCTTTCTTTTTTTGGAGACAGGGTCTCACTATGTAGTCCTGGCTGGCCTCGAATTTGGAGCCCTGCTTCAGCCTCCCAAGTGCTGGGACTACAGACATGCGCCACCATACCTGGTGATTTCTGATTATTTCTGAGAATTGAGATTAAAAAGACTTTTTTCTTTTTTTGTGCTGGGGTCTTGCACTTGGTAGGCAAGGGCTCTACCACTGAGCTAAATCCCCAAGCACTTTTTTTTGGCAGTACTGGAAGTTGAACACAGACAGCCTTCCCAATTAGCTACATCCCTACATCCCCACATCCCCAGTCCTTTCTATTTATTTATTTTTTGAGGCAGGGTCTCACTGTATAGCTCAGGCTGGCCTTCTTTGAGCCACCACACCCGGCCTCTTTTTAAATTTTGAGACAGGGTCTTACTAAATCACTAAACTGCCCGCAGGCTGGGCTTGAGCTTGCAATCCTCCTGCCTCTGCCTCCCAGAACACTGTGATTACAGGCCTGCCTGCTGTACTAGGCCTGATTAGTGACTTCTGAATTCCAAGTGGCACCTTTCAGAGCATGTATGTGGCATGGTGGTTAAGAACTTGAACTCTAGCCAAGTGGCACCTTTCCGCCATATTTGATTGTTTTACCAAATTAGAATAAGGCAAGCTCAAATTGAAGAAAAAACTTGGGAAAACACAAAAATGATGCCTGCCCATAACCGCCACAGATGGTATCACACGGCCTGTGGGTGGAGGAGACCTAGGAGGGTGGGCTGCCCGCTCCTCCTCACCACCCTGCCTCTCCCTGGGCCCTGGAACCTACCTCTTGTAGGGGTCGTAGGTGGGGCTGTCTCGGCGGGCATAGCTGTGGGGAGGATGGGAGAGGACAGGTGAGGGCCCATGATCTGAGCTGGCATGGACCTGGGCCTGGTCCCCAACAGAGGACCACACTGGGAAGCCGGCACAGTGAGGGGCTGCTGCCCAAGTTACTTAGTTTTGCAGTGACTCCTCCTTCTATCCCTGCATCAGATCGGTCCTAAGCATGACCCAGCACCCCTCATGTCCCAGGCCCTCGGAAACACAGCACCAGGACCTCAGCAGCCCTAGTCCTGCTTGCCTTTCTATGCTGCCTGAGCTGGCCTCGCAGTCCTCCCACCTCAGCCTCCTGGGCAGCTGGGACTACCAAAGTGTGCACCATGCCCAGCTCCTCTGCGTCCCACTTGGTCCCTGCGTGCCAGGTACTCAGTGCTCTGCGTCTACGAACTCAGTAGCTCTTCCTGACAACTGACTAGCCACGCATCATGACTGAGGGAAGTGAGACCGAGAGATTAAGTCACTCGGCCAGGATCACAGAGCTCATGAGAGGAGGAGCCGGGTGGAAGCCCAGGGCACACAGCCCGAGCCTGTGCCTGTGTGCACTGCAGCAATGGGCACCTGCGCTCAAGAGGGCAGCATGAGGACCGGTGTTACTCTTCACGCTTCCCACACCAAACCCTGAGCCATTCTGCAGCTGGCCGACACTCCCTTTAAACAAGCGATGGCAAAAGAGGCAGGGCTTTATCCTAGCCACCAGGCCTGCAAGGCTCTCCCCATCCGAAAGTGCTTCCCCCACACTTGTGCCAAGACTTCCAGGGGGGACTGTCATGTCCTCTGTCCTGACAGGTGATGGTGCCTCACTTTCCAAAGGAGGAAACTGAAGTTCAGAGAAGAGGTCACTTCTCTAAACTGATGGAGGTGGCAGCTGAGCAGCAAGGCTGAAGCAGAATCCAGGGCCAGGTCTCATCTTCTGTCCTCCCATGGCCATAGCTCTACATCAACTCCCATGGTTCCTGGAAGTGTGCCAGGGCCCAGGTGCAGCCGTGGAAGGAAGCAGGTGGGGGGATGTTACGGTTTGTGTCTAGATGTCCCCCCAAAGCCTCATGTGGTAAGAGATAGCTAGATCTAGAGTGTGTGATGCTGGGATTAAGGGTGTGTGATTACTAAATCAATCCACTGATTGGTTTAGCACCACCTTAATCCTGGCAGCCTGGATAAGATATAAGGCACAGGAAGAACCTGGTTAGACCCCTTGCTTGCATCCCTTGCTTACCTTGCTGCCTTCTGCCTGCCCTCCTGCCTTGGACCCAGCTGATTGTGGACTGAAACCTCTACAAACTCTGACCCAAAAAAACCTTTCCCTTCTAACTTTGGGTGTTGGGTATTTTGTCTCAGCAACAAGAGAAAAGTATCTAAAACAGGGGAAATGTCCACATGCCCCTTGAGGCTATTCCTACCTCTGAACCTTCGCTGCCAACCATTAATGCCTGGCTAGGACCTATTCCTCATGCCAGAACCCCACTCCAAAAAAGCCTTGTAGGCCCTGAGCGCCAGCCCCTCCCCAGAGCCCAACACGGATGGGGATACATTACCTGGGTGGGCTGATCTTTCGGCCCCTCAGCCGCTTCTCCCGGAACTCTCTCCGCTGGCGCCGGGAACGTCGACCCTGGGTAGGGGGTGCCAGGCTGGTGAGGGGTGTGCTCTCATTGAGACCGCCCCTGCCCCTTTCACCCCACCCAGACCTCACCGAATACATGGCTTTCTCCTCTTCCAGGGCCTTGGCATGTTTGATGGCTTCTGCTTCCTCCTTGTCTTTCCGAAGCATCCTGCAGAGGGGAATGAGACTCACAATGGAAAAAAGCCCAAGTCACAGGGTAAGCAGGGCTCTGGCAAAGGCATCCCCATGCTATCTCACGGTGTCTTTCTTTCAGTACAACACTGAGCACCTTCTGTGGGTCAGGTGCTGGTTTAGGTACTGAGCACTCAGCACTGGAATCCTCAGCCATGGGCTGACATGCTAGGAGAGCCAGACAGTGACCACAGTAACACAGCACGGTCCAGAAGAAATGCCAAGCATGGAAGGGGGACAGGAAGTGCTAGGGTCTGGCAGAGGCAGTGGCTGCACACTTTGATAGGGAAGTTGGGGAGCTGTGCGGAGAGTGTGACATCTGAGAAAAACCTGGGGAGCAGGCTGTGCAGACAGTGGGCAGCGAGCAGCAGTGAGGGCCTGGGCCATCTGAGGAGTAAGGAGGCTGAGGCTGGGCAGGGGAATAGGCAAGGCTGGAGGACCTGAGGTCAGGAGGGGAAAGGACAGACGGCTCAGGCCTTGTGGCATCCTTGAGGATGCTGGCTGCTCCTGAGTGGGCTGGGAGTCAAGGAAGGGTCTGGGCAAGGGGGCTGGGATCACAGGGCTCAGCAGGCCGATGGTTGCGGCAGAGGCCAAGGAGCACTGCCTGAAGGAATGGCCCGTGAATAACGCTGCTCCACTAGGGGGCAGTGTCTGCCAGCCAGGAACCCAGGAAGCTTCCTGGTTCAACTTGCCCAGGTCACACTGAACAGGGCAGGGTGGGTAATTTGGGGTGCAGCCTTAGTTTCTGCACAAAGTGGGATCCCAAGTGCCCACTCACTGGGCTCAAGAGCAGGAGGGCTGTCAGGACCCAGAGTGTGGACAGAGAGAAGCCAGGGTGGCCTCACCTGACGAAGTCACCGTCGGCCATGCCATAGGTCGTGGCCTGTTTGTTAAGATCCGCCACCTGCTCCTGGTTCAGCTCATCCACATCCACCTCCACATCTGCACCAAGAGAAAGGCCATCAGAAGCCAAGGACAAGGGAGAGGATGGAGGAGCAGGGGCCATGCCCCAGGAGGAGTGGGCAAGGCACCCCACACCATGTGGCCCTGGCTGAGCGGCTGGTCGGGGTGGCTCAGCTCAGTTTCCCCCAACTGCCCAGGTTCGGCCAGGCAAACATAACACTTGGTGGGTGGTAGGGGTGGCAGGGGCAGTGGTTGATAAGTGAGTGTGCAGAGCAGGGCAGAGTAAATGGCGGATGGACAGATGGATGGAGATGCAGGTGGGCGGCAGGCGTTTAGGAGCTGGCAGGGAAGGACGGGTAAGATGGATGGCCCTGCCAAGAATGAATAAACAGGCGCCGGCGGGTGCGAGCCGGCTCGAGAAGAGGGAGCCAGGCGGGCAGTCTGTTCAGTGGGTCTCTAGGTGGGAGGCGACAGGTGGGCTGGGGGACCAGCGGCAGATGCACAGAGAGAGGAAGGGCGAGGTTGACTACCCCTGCCAAGTCCAAGAGGACAGAGCCACCGCAGAGATGGGGGAGGTGTCATGTAAACAGTGCCTAGAAATGGGAAGCAGAGTGATGGGCTGGGTTGGGAATGTAGGAGCGCACGTGATATAGGAGGCCAGATGCCCTGGAGCGGGGAGGAGGCAGGGTTGTAGCACGGGGCACCCCACAGAGGGAGAAGACAAGACACAGAGACGATGCCCAGGGACTGCGAGAGGAGAGGGCAGAGAGGGGACCCCACCGATGTCGGGGATGACCTCATCTTCATCCGAGTTGCTCTCCTCCTCTGCTGGTGACTCCTCTTCCTCTGGTTTCTCTGCCACCTTTTCTACCTCGGCCACCGTGCTGTCCTCATAGGTGTAACCAATGGAAGCCTTCTTCTCTGCCAGCCTGGGGCAGGGCAGCCCGTGAGCCAGGAGTGCCCGGCAGAGAAGGCCACAGGTGGCCCCCAAAAGTTCTGTGCACTCAGGTAGCCTAGACTCTCTGCTCCCACCCTCCAGCTCCTTCCCACTCCTGTCCCAGCCCCAAGCCTGTTCCAGGAAGTCCCCTTACCCCACCCCTGCCCTCAGTGGGTCATTATGTCAGGGGACAGGTCTGACTAAACTCATGGGGGCCCAGCCGAATTCTCTGTGCCCGCTGGGTGCCAGCCTCATCCTGAAGCCAGGCCCAGGCTGGGCTCAAGGGACTCTCCTAGAAGCACCCAGGGCAGCAGTGATATGCCTCTTCAGGAGGAGAAGGCAGCTGGTGTTTAGGATCCCCAAGGGGGCCCTGTGGAGCAGGACGAAGGAACGACTGAGGGTGGCACCTGGGCCAAGCAAGGGCTCCAACCATGGAGTGGAGACAGAGCAGCTGCCGCCTGGAGCAGGGGACAGGGCCCAGGGTGTGTGAAGGCAGAGGGAAGAGGATACCAGGACAGGCCCCTTACAGCTCAGTGTCCTGAGCCTCTCCTGGGTCCTAGTTCACAGAGGAACACGCAGGGCTCAGAGGTGAACCTCCCCCAGGCCTTCCTGCCAAGGAGCATGCCTCCCCAACTCCACACATGAAAACACAGTGAGAGCCTTTAGCAAGCCCTGCCCTTCTAGTGGCTGCCTCCTCGGACATGTACTGATGAGTGCCCACTGTGCACCGAGTGCCTATGTGTGCCGGGCACCATCCTCCGTGATAGGATGGCGGAGGCTGTGCTGTGTGGCACGCACAGCCCCCCTCACCCTCTACAACACCACGCCCAGACCTCTACTCACTTCTTCTTCTCGTCCTCGCTGGGTCTCTGGAGGCCTCCATACAACTCATCAATGTAGATCTGGTACAGGCACTGTTCCTCCGAGACTGTGGCAAACAAGAGGCATGCAGGTCAGGGTGGTCTGGGGACCTAGGGAATCCCAGGAGACACAGAATGCAGAGGGGTAACAGGGCAGGGAGACACAGAATGCAGAGGGGTAACAGGGCAGGGATGACCCACGTGTACCTGAGGGCGGAGTCATGAGTTCCAGATGATCACACATGCTGTCTGGGGGACACAGCTACTCCAGTACAGCCCTAGCTGTCCTACGCCACTCACTCGCCATGTGACCCTGGCCAAGTGACTTAACCCCTTGGCCTTGGGAGCTGTGACCATTACAGAGGCCTCTGGCCAACCTTTCCATGATACGCCTGCCCCTGTGGCCACTCCCTTGCCCATCTCTCTGGTTCAGTGCAAATGAAGCATGGTTTGGGGTGATCTGGGCTCTCCTTGCCCCAACACCTACCTTGGAGAGTCAGGATTAGACCAAAACCTTCCCTGATCCTTCCTGCTGTGAGACACCTGCCCCTGACCCACTGTGTGAACTGGGGCGAGTCTCCTTCCCTCTCTCACTCTAGCAAACATGCCAACTCCTGTCCATCCACACGGCCCAGGAGAGCTCCTAGCTGGCCTTCCCCTGGCCACGTGGGCCTTCTCTGTTCCTCTACAGTGCCCCCGATCCTGGTCTGTGGACATGCTGTGCTCAGCCTGGAGGCCTGTGTCCACCTCACCTCCCTACCCTTCGCTGACCCGGCCTGAGCCACGCCCTGCCTACTGTCCTCAGAGATAAGTACATGCCAACTGTTCTGACCCCACCTTGGCTGAAATAAATTATATAACCGTCATGTGCTATGTGGCTGCCCCTTGTCCCCCAGGGGGCCCAATCCCAAATCAGCACCTGCCCCAGCTGCTGCACAGACAGGTAAGGCAAACCCTGGCTCTGCCCCCGAGAGCCCATGAGTCCTTAAGGAATGGCAAAAACAGTAGTATCAGTCAGGCATAGTGGTGCACACCTGTAATCCCAGCACCCTGGGAGGCAAAGGCAGGATGACAAATTCAAGCCCAACCTGGGCAATTTAGGGACTGACTATTTCAAAATAAAATATTTTAGGATGTAGCTCAGTGCAAAGTCCCTAGGTTCAATCCCTAGTCCCCCCACCCCAGACTACTGAGTCTTTATATACCACCTAATCAAACCCTCCCAACACCTCATGGGGCACAACCACCATCACCAGCTTCTCTAGGACACCAAGATCCACCAGGTAAAGGCCCTAGTATCCACACACCCAGCAGAGGGCGCCATCCTTTCCTTAAGTGCCAACAAGAGTGGTCAGTGATGTGGGGGAGGGTGTCTCAACACCCCAGCCACCTCTGAGCCTCCATGTCCTGTCTGTAAAATGGGGCACTGCCTGGGCCCTGCTGGTTGGCTGTGCCGGGGTAAGGAGATAAGGGGGACAAAAATGCCCAAGTCGGCCAGGTCTCCCCTTAGCAGGCACGCCAGAGCAGGAGGCTTCTCTCTCTCAGGCCTCTGCTGTCTCCTTTGTGAGAGGGAAACAGTGATAAGGGTGGCCTTGCAGAAGAATCCTGGATGTGTACGAACTCTCAACAAACTGTCAGACACTGTCTAAACATTGATTTCTTCTCTTCTTCTTGTACTTTTGAGACAGGATTTGATCTGAAGCCCAAACTGGCCTCAAGCTCACATCAATCCTCCCGTGTCCTGCGTGTTGGGATTACAAGCGTGCCCCACCACACCCATCTTTGTTTTGTTTTGTTTTTTTCCCCACACCCATCTTAAATGGTTACTTCAAACAGAAATTCCCTTTCCCATCTCACCTATGCAGGTCTATCTCACCCATACAGGCAGGAAAAACACATGTGTGCTTGTTATTCTCCCTTCTCTCCCACTTTTTTTTTAAAGAGAAAAAAAGACTCTAGGATCACAGATGGGTACAGAGTCACTTCTAATTCAGCAGACATCCCCTGTGCCAATTCCAGACACAAAGGCCCTAGAGGGGAAGAGACACTGACAGACTAGTCCATGACGCAGATGGGACCAGAATCCACAGCCATTTGTATAAAGTACCTGGATAAAACTTTTCTTGCCAAACTTGTCTAGGTTTTCCAGTCTCCAGGGGCCCCCCACTCCCCACATCGCGCCCCAATCACTCACTGCCAGCAAAGTCGTTCTGCACCAGGCCTCGGTAGCGCTCATAGTTGCACTTCCGCTCATCTGACTCCTGTTCCGGGGAGCTTTGGGAAGGTCAAGATCTTGAGATCAGAGGGACAGGTGGATCCCATCCCAAGCCAGCAGGAAGGAACGAGGCACCCAGCTCAGGCTGGGAGGTAGTGTGTGACTCTCGGAGCCTTGGCTTCCCAAGTGGAGGCGGCCTCCCCTCCTGCACACCTCCCCAGGATGATGACAGGCAGGCTGCAGCAAGGACAGGTGCTTCGGATCCTTGGGAAGCCCCCCCACGGGGTGCAGCTTACATGGCAGTGAGCAGCGGGGGCGTGTAGTCAGGGATGTGGTCCAGGTGGGCACGCACGTCGAAGCGGTCAATCATGTTGCTGGTGTCCCCCTGCCAGGGCATCCTGGAATGTGGAAGGTGGGAGCAGAAAAGCAAGGCACTTGGGGCTTTGCCCAGGACAGAGCACCTGTTCCCAGCCAATCAAGCTGGGGAGTCTGGCCCTCAGGCCCTCTGATGTCGACCCATCCTGTGGCCCTCAACCTTACCCAGCTCCCGGGCCCCCAAGCTGCAACCCCCAAATCAGCAGTCGGGCTCCCAGGGCCTGGGACAAATCACCTGTGTGACTACCCCTGGGCAGAACAGGGCCCATTTCATGGAGCCCAAGTCACCCCGAAACCCCACTCCTACCCTGCAACCTCCCCTCTGCTTCAGCAGGGCCTCTAGCCATGCCCACATTCCCCTCAGTCCAGCCCAGGGCTCTGTCCCAACCCTGCCCAGGCCATACAGCCTCTGTAACAGCCCTCTTCACAGACAGTCCCTGCTTTTCCAGCCTGTGCCCCCAGAGCTGGGCCCACATCCCAGTCCCTGCTGCAGACTCATACCACCCCTGGCCCCATCTGGTGCCTCACAGCAGTCTCACATGTTAACAGGGCTCTCAGCAGCCAGGGCAACGGCAGAATCCAGGTGCACCTTGCAGGCTCGGCCATGGACCTGCAGGAACTGGGCCGGGTCCTTCTTCTGCACAGTGAATGGGTCAGAGGTCACTATGGAGCGCCACGCCCCTCCCCCTGGAAGCAAGCTGAGTGCCAGCTGGCCTCAGCTGGCACAGGGGCCACACCTCCAAGGTGGACCCAGCTGCTTGGCAATGGGGCTTATGCAGTGGGTCAACCTCCCTGCTGAGACAGGAGACCTGTTTCCTCCCTGGGTGCTGGCCAGGGGCTCTCAGTGCCGACCCAACCCTGTGCACACCTAGTACCAAGACCTCCCTGTCTAAAATATGATTCCCAACCCTCCCCACCACACCCCAGGGCCATCCATGCAGAAGCAGGTGGGCCGGCTAGGATACCAG
Organism: Hystrix cristata; assembly: GCA_004026905.1. Taxonomy (NCBI): domain Eukaryota; kingdom Metazoa; phylum Chordata; class Mammalia; order Rodentia; family Hystricidae; genus Hystrix; species Hystrix cristata. The sequence continues at coordinate 95,739 of PVJO010000840.1, forward strand.
GGCTGCAGAAGCCCAGGGAAAGATGCCTAAGGTCCTTAGCCACCAGGGACATGCCAACCAGAGCTATGAGGTACCACCTAACGTGTTCTATGGGGCTGGAATGAAAAGGACAAAGAATACAAATATTGACAAGAATGTGGAGAAATTTAGCCCCTCAAAAAGTGAAAACAGAAGGGCTGGGGATTTAGCTTAGTGGTTAGAGTGCTTGCCTAGCAAGCACAAAGCCCTGAGTTCAATCCCCAGCACCAAAAAAAAAAAAAAAAAAAAGAAAAGTGAAACAGACCCAGGCATAGTAGCACACGTCTGTAACAGCAACTGGAAGCTCAGACAGGAGGATTGCAAGTTTGAGGCCAGGCTGGGAAACCTAGCAAGACTTCATCTCAAAATTAATTTTAGTATATGTGCTGCCAAAGCGAGCACTGTCTCAAAATTAATTAAAAACAACAACAACAATAACAAAAACAGGGCTGAGACTGTGGCTCAGTGGTAGAGACCTGGGTTCTATACACAGTACAGAAGAAACAGAAGGAGGCACCGAGAAGGGAAAAGAATTACCATATGACCCAGCAATCCCACTCCTTAATACATACCCATAAGAAAAGAAAACAGGTGCTCAAACTAATATTTGTACACTAACATTAATATCAACATCGTCTGTA
>PVJO010000840.1:96497-203647 GCA_004026905.1 Hystrix cristata
AAAAAAAAAAAAAAAAAAAAAAAAAAAAAAAAAAAAAAAAAAAAAAAAAAAAAAAAAAAAAAAAAAAAAAAAAAAAAAAAAAAAAAAAAAAAAAGGAAATGAAGAAATGACACTTGCTGCAATGTGGACAGGGCTCAAAACATCACATGAACGGGAAAAAAAGAAGCAACAAGGTATATCATGTACAGGTACAAATCCCCAATGATGAATGTTATCAATATGTACCATTAAAATAAAAATAAATGTTATCGAAAATGTACCATTAAAATAAAATTAAATGTTATCAAGAATGTACCATTAAAATAAAATTAAAAAAGAAAAATCACGTGAAGTAATGGAAGGCCAGAATCATAAATCCCATTTATAATAGGTGTCCAGAATGATAACTGCAGAGACACAGCGATTTGTACCTGCTCAGGGCTGAGGAGCCAGGGAGGGTGGGAGAGACTCCCCTGGGGTGCACGTTTCTTATGGGGTTGGGGGAACAATGACAATTTTCTAAACTCTGACTGTGGCAATGTCTGCATGACCCATACTGAAATGCACTGAACCGTACATGTCAGATGGGTAGACCGTGTAGTTTGGGAATTATGCCTCAATAGAGATGCTAACACGAAAGCTGAGATTATAGACTACACACCTGTAATGCCAGCTTTGAGAGGCTGAAGCAAGAGTATCACAAGTTCAAACCCAGCCTGGGCAACTTAGCAAGACCCAGTCTCAAAAACAAAACAAAGCAAAAAAACAAAACAAAATAAGGTGCCAAGATGGGAGATAATGCAGAATGTCCCAGGTCCATGGCTGTCAGACCTGAACGCTGGCATGAGGATCACAAGTCTCAGTCATCACAAGAACATTCAAGGTAAAATCTGGCTCCTGGGGGTGGGGCTTTAGCTCAGTGGTAGAGCAAGCACAAGGCCCTGAGTTCAATTCCCAGCACTGAAACAAACAAAAACCCCTGTGGCTCGAGCTTCATGAGGTCTGACCCTGGCCGAGCTCCACCTGCAGGCCACAGCAGAGGCGCAGAGGAGGGGCTGCTGTGCTGCCCATTCAACACCCCACACACCCTCCCTGGGCTCCTGCCCACTCTGCTCGCCTCCCCTCAGGTTGTAAGGCCCATAGCATGGCTGCTCCCTCACTGATTTAGCTCTTCCTGACCAACAGTAGCACCCTGCACCCATCACTCCCTCCATTACCCACCCCTACACTGGCCCACTCCCCAGCTGCCTCCAGGACAGACTGTGGCTCCCAGGGGTCAGGAGCTGTTTTGCTCATTGCCTGTCCCCAGGGCCAAACTCACAGCTGCACCAACAGAGGAAAGTGAGAAGGCATCCTCATGACACAGGTGGCGCCCAAGCCCCACAGGAACCCATGTCAGCTCCAAGGTTCCACAATGCCCTCCACCCTCCCAGCCCCCTCAGCCCCCCATGTCCAGCACCAGCCTGTCATCCACACTCATACCTGCCACACCACAGAAACAGGGGGAATGGGGGCTCACACACAGCCAGGACCACGGGGAATCCGGCTCCCCAGCCTGCACTTCACTGCCTCCCTCGACTCCTCATCTCAGGCCACACACACAGCACGTCCAGCTCCCTCAGCCCGGCACCCTAGGTCAAGAGCCCACCGCACTCCCCAGCTGCTCCAGCCCCACAGCCAGGATTAAAGGGACACCACCTGCAGTACGGAGTCCAGCAAGGTGCAAAAGCCCCGGAAGGATCAGCCTTGGAAGCACTGGGCTAGTAGTAAGAGGCAGAATCCAGGCCCAGCTCTGTCGGGAAACGGGAAAAGCCAGGGTACCACACCAAAAGCCAGACACTGGGCTGCGTGTTGTTTCTAGGCCTCCTCACTCCAGCTTCCCAACCCTGGAGAGATCGCTCTTCTCCTCCCATGCTCCAGAGGAGGAGACAGGTTCACAGCAGTGAGGCCCATTTGCCTGCAATCACACCAGCAACAACCAGAACTAGCATCGAAACCCAGATGCTCCTGACTCTAAAACTGACTCCTTTTAGGGCTGGGTCCAGTGGCACCTGCCTGTGACCCCAGCACTCGGAGGCTGAGACAGGAGGACCATAAGTCTGAGGCCAGCCTGGGCTACACAGAGACCCTGTCTGAAACAAAACAAAACATGGCTGGGTGCGATGGTGCACACATGTAATCCTAGCACTCAGGAAGCTGATACAGGAGGATTGCTACAAATTCGAGGCCAGTCTGAGCTACATAGTGAGTTCAAGGCCAATCTGAACTACAAAACAAGACACCCCTACCACCTCAAATATGAAAAGAAAAAGTGCCCAGGTGGGGTAGCACACACTCTGTAACACCAGGACTCGGGAGGCCAACGCATGAGGATCCTGAGGATTGAGGCCTGCCTAGGCTACCTGGCAAAATCCTGTCTCAAAAAACAAATAAATCGATTGCCTTTTTCATTTTTACTCATTTTTTTCAAAGCTTATAATTTTGTTTTTGTGGTTAAAAAAAAGCACATAAAGGCGCTGGGAATTTAGCTCAGTGGTTAGAGTGCTAGCCTTGCAAGCACAAGGCCCTGAGTTCGATCCCCAGCACCAAAAAAAAAAAAAAAAACACATAGACTCTATCCTTTTTTGTATCACTATTCAGTCCAGGCTGGTCTTGAACTCACTATGTAGTAGCTGAGGCTGCCCTCAAACTCCCAATCCTCCTGCCCCAGCCTCCTGAGTGGTGGGATTACAGGTATGTAGCACCAAGCCTGACTTTTTCATTTGCTTTTTGAAACTATGCTGGCAAGTTCAAGGCCAGCCTCAGCTATTTAGTGAGACTCTGTCTCAAAATAAAAATAATAAAAAGGCCTGGGGATGTCCCCTGGGTTCAAACCCTTGCACCTAAAAGGAAAAAAGACTCCAAAATCCACTCTTCCAGGGCTGGGGATTTAGTTCAGTGGTTAGAGTGCTTGTCTAGCAAGCTCAAGGCCCTGAGTTTGATCCCCGGCACCAAAAAACAAAAAACAAACAAAAAAATCTACTCTTCCTTTTTTTCCCAAGTACTGAGGACTGAACCCATGGCCTAGTGCACAGTAGGCAAGCACTCTACCACTGAACCACATGCCACCCACCTCCCTACATTTTAAATTTTATTTTGAGATGGGCTCTCGGGAAATAGCTAATTGCCTAGGCTGGTCCAAAAATTTGGATCTTCCTGCCTCGGCCTTCTGAGCCACTGGGATTATAGGCAAGCACCAGTGTTCCTGGCCTCCAAATCCATCCTTAGCCGCTATCCTGCTCTAGGATCAGATGCAGCCAGAAGAGTTCATGAAGGCTTTCCCTCACTTACTCACTCAACTGCTCAGCAGGCCCCTGCTGGGTGCTGGGCCCCAGTGCCAGCCAGCGGGGCGTGCGTGCGTGCATGTGCGTGCGTGTGTGTGTGTGCACGCATGCGCGCGCTGAGACGCAGGCACCAGGGAACACCAGACCCAGCCATGGGGTCAGCAGAGGCTTGCTGGAGGAAAAGAAAGCCGGACGGAGCCCTAGTTATTCCCCAAACCACTGATTGAAGAAGAAAGCAGACAAGGACAGGAGTGGTAACAGAAGCAGAGTCGGTGAAGGCCTAAAGAGGAGAGAACTGACACCAAGAACAAATGGGGAACACAGAAGCCAGCCGTGTCAAGACATACTCATTCTGACCACCGCAGTCGTCCCGCACCCCTTCTCTCAGGCTGCGAGTAAGATGAGGGGTCTGTGTGAGTGACACCACCCCCTCCTCAAGCAGCCACAGCTGGTGCCCAGCCGTCTCCCGCAGCTTGGCAGCTCCCATCCACATGCTGATCACGTTCCTGTCGGGGACACTGGCTGCCTGTACCAGCCCGCACCACAAAGCACCCATAGACTCATTTCAAAGCGCTCCGTGTCTTCCAGTGAGAGGGGATGGTCATCGCCCTGTCCTGAGGGGAAAATAGCCGGGGGCTCCCTGCTAACAAGGCCTCCCGAGTGACCAACTCCAGCCTTCCTTCTTTCATGCCATCCATCGGCCCGACCCAAATTCCAGCTCCTCGTGGCGCTAAGAATGTTAACAAGAGCTGGTATTTCTGGGGCAATCGCTGCCCCAGGTAGGCCCACACTCTGGTCTGTGTGCCCAGCCTTCCAACAAGCCTGCGAGGGAGCTGGTCTCACCCCCCACTAATTGCAGCCAATCTCTATTCTCCCTGCTGTGGTGAAGTTCACACCTTTCAGCTTCCATGCAGCTGGCCGTGAACATGGGACACTGGTGCATAAGCAAAGGGTCCTGACAAAACATCTAGAAACTTTCTTAACTAGCATGGATACCCTTGCCTTTGCCCTCCCTTCTTCCTCTCTGCTGGGTGGAGTGAAGACATGATGGCTAGAGCCTGAGCAGCCCTCTTAGACCCTGAGACAAGTCTGCTTAGAGAGGCTATACCCAGCACAAACCAGAAGTGGCTCAAGGTGCTGAGCAGAACTGGCTGCCTCTAGGCTTTTCTATGAGTCAGAAACAAAGTTTATCTCGTGAAAGCTTCTGATGTTTCAGTATCTGTTACAGCAAAATATAATTGGATACAACATGGCACTTCACCCACAGAGGTGCAAGCAAGGCTCAGGGAGACAGTCTCTGGTCCAAGTCACACAAATGGGAGTAGGCAGAATTTGAACCCAGAACCCTGACTCTAAGCTGCAAAGACTTAACCATTAAAGCATCTTACTCCCTGGAGAAGCTGCTTCACTTCTCCCCACCCTGTACTTCCTTCTTTTCTTTTCTTTTTTGGTTTTTTACAACACAGTCTTGCTATGTAGTTCAGGCTGACCTTGAGCTATGTAGCCCAGGCTGGCCTCAAACTCACAGCAATCCTCCTGAGTGCTGGGATTACAGGTGTGTACCACCATAGCCAGCTCCCCATCTGTATTTCTGCAGGATGAGGCCCAGGTAGACAGCTGGGAGGTCAAGCTTCTGTACACCTGCAGAGCACAGAGCTGTGTCAGGCCACGGCCCTTGAGGCCTTACTCCTCTGTAAATGGAGATACCAATAGCGGCCTCCTGGTCTGGAGTGAGGATTTGAGGAGGAAGAAACAGCCCAGGCACCGAGCACATCGATGACTACATGTGCCATTATCCTCAGCAGCTCTTCAGAGAGGAAGCAGCAAGAGCCGCCTCTCGGGCCTGCTCAAAGGACGGGAAAGAAGATGCCAAGGCAGCGGGCACTGGGCCTGGAATACCACGTGCCTTGATAAATGGCGGCTATTCACGCCTGAGTGCTTAGCATGTTCCCAGCCTCTGCTGGGGCCTCAACTACGACCAACCCAGACCCAGGCTCTGTCCTCAAGGTCAAATTATAGCTATCCTGATGCCACTAGACATGAGCTCTCCTGCTAGCCAGCGGATCCTTCCTGGGTGAGAGGTGCAAGAGAGCAGCAGTCGGCCAAGAGCAGCCTGTCTTACGGAGGACCATGGATTCAAAACCATTCACACATATAACCCTCTCACACAGCCTGGTGCCAGAGAAGGAGGGGTGATGGCTATTATGGATATTTTGCTTTCCTTATCTATTTTTTAAAATGGTACCTGTTGGGCTCAAATCTGGGACACAAATGTGACCTAAATACATCTAGCTGCCAATCTCACAGAACTGAGTGCACTCGTGTGTGTGTGTGTGTGTCCATAAGCTTGTTTTGTACATCTGTATCTCAAATGTATCACACTTCACAAAGGAGGAGCTATGTGGCTCAGAGCCACAGAAGAGTTCTGAGCAAGGACAGAGGGCCAGGCCAGCTTTGTGCTTTACAGGAGATACCTAACTTAGTCTCAACCAAGACTTCCCTGAAGCCTGAGCTCACACAACGAGCTGAAGCTAACCAGGCACGGAGAAAGGTCCTGCAAAGGCCTGTGGCTGAAGAATGCCACAGGCTGGGGTCAACAGAAGAACAGCAAGGAGGCCATAATGACTTTAGCAAGGGACCTAGACAGAGTGGAGCAGCATGAGTCTGGAGGAGAAAAGTCAGACCACAAGGACCGGGGTGGTCGCTCAGTGGCCAAATGTTTGCCTAGCACGGCAAGGCCCTGTCTTCCATCCTCTCCACTGGAGGTAAAAAACAGACCTTAGAGGCTGTGGTGAGGAGCCAAAGGCACTATAGAGCCACAGAGGAGTTCTGAGCAAGGATGGAGAGCCAGGTCAGCTCTGTGCTTTAGAAAGCCTTCTCCAGCCCCTGAAAAGGATGGGCTGGAAGGGACAAGACAGCCAGAGCAGGGAGGAGGCTGGGCAGTGACACTGTAGTAAATGGTAACGTCTACACAAACGTCACCTAACAGAACAGAGCCTGGTAGGCACAGTGGCACCATTTCAACCCGGAATCCCAATGACAAGAGAAGTTAAACAGGTGAGGGAACGCATCACAGGCCAAAAAAGCACTGTGGTGGAAGAGCCCTAAATGGACCGAGGGAGCTGTCCAAGAAAGTACCTGAGGCTGGCAGAAGCCAGGCCACAAGGACCTCAAGGGAGAAAAAGCCTGATCTTTTTCTCCAAAAACAACTGAAGCATCAAACAGGAAAGGAACATGGTCAGTGTCACTTAAGGACTACTGATGGCACTGCTACTAAGGGTAGAGCCAAGCCCAAGAGTGGCTGAGCTCTTCTGGGCCCTGGGAACAGAAAGAAAAGCAGCACGGTGTTCCAGAGGCCGCTGGTCCTCATCTGGACTGCTTAAAGTCCCTCTTACTGCTAATACCAGATCTGCACCCGGGGCCTCACCAAACACAGTACACTGCAACAAACAGGACCCTGCAGGTCCTTACCAATGACTATGCTCAAAAAATGATTTTTTTTTCCCCCAAGAAACGATTAAGGACGAGTGTCCTGAGGAAACAGGGCTCTCTAATCCTGGCATACTTCCGGCTGCATTTCACTGGCTGACCAGAGCCCTGCCTTCTGGAGGCTCTCCCACCCCAGGGGAAAGGATGGTCACTCACGATCTTCTCATAGTACTCTCGCCGCCGCTCTGCCCTCTTCTTATAGTCAACCATCATGCCTCGAAGCTTCCGCTCATGCTTCCGAGCCTCGTGCCACATTGTGGTGAGGCCAAGCCTGGGGCCTCAAGGCCAGGGGTGTCAGACGGGCTGTAAAAAACAATAGGGGTACATCCAGTCATCTAACAAGGTGGAGACAGAGCTGACCCTAAATACCCCGTCTCTCAGCTTCAGGGAGGGGAAAGTGAGGATGCAGAATTGTGGGCCAGATGCTCAGAGGTACCCCTGACAACTCTGATTCAGCAGCTCGGGTATTCTAAAGATTCGTAGGTGACCGGGGTGAGCATTTGTGAGGGAGGAGTGTCCTATATGCCATGCCCTGGAATCGGGATGAAAGACCCTCAGCAGCGAAGAGTGGAGGCTCGAGGGAGAGAGCCACAAAGGCCACCTATGGGTGTGGGGATAGGAATGAAGGCCGGGGGAGGAAGGGCAAACTTTACAGGAATGGTGCAATGCTGTGGAGGTGGGCGCCGAGGGCAGGTGAAGGGCGTGGACGGAAAGTGACGCCTCGTGCGGGAGGAGGACTGTAGAGGAGGCTCTCGGGAGAGAGCGAGTGGGGCTGGTGCGTGAAGCCGGGAATCTGCAACAGTGAGTGCACCCAGGAAGGAGGAGGAAGACGGAGCGGGCCCGGCTGCCGACCGGGGGGCTGAGTCTGAGGGGCCGCGTCTGGAGACAGGGACGTGGCCCGAGGATTCGGACGGCGCTCGCGGACCGGGTCAGCGCCCAGCCCCACAGGGCGAACCGGGCCCACAGCGGGGCAGGGGCGAGGCCTGAGGCCCGTCAGGACGAAACGGGTGCGGGCGGGCAGGTCTCAGGGCAGAAGTGCAGCAGGGGACCACAGCTGCACCCAGAGAACCCCGACTTGGGCGAAGCTGTATTAATGCCACCTGAAAGCCAGGAGGTCCAGACCCGACACCTGCACTCACCGGCTGGTCGCCGCCTCCCAGGGCTGCGCTCGCGCGCGGCCCGCACCGGAAGCGGAAATAGGGGACCGCGCGAAGGGGAGGAGCAGAGCGTCGCGGAACGCGCTTCCGCCAACGCGGAGCGTAGCCTGAGCGCGAGGGGCGTGGCCTGGGCGTGACGCGCGGGAAGTGGGCGGGAGGGCGGAGCAGAGGCGGGACGCGGGGGCTGCGAGAGGGGCGGGGTGTTTTCCAGGCGAGAGACGAGGCGCCTGGAGGGTTAGAAGTTCATTTTTATTGGGAAGACGGCAGACGACCCGCAGGTCGTACAAACGTATCATCTTCTCCCAGTAGGCCTGAGAAGGCGCGTCTTCTCCCCCGACTCCCTTTTCTCATCTGAAAAGCGGGCTCGGGGGAAGCCGTGGCCCTGCGCTTCTCCGCAGACCTGCAGATGTCCGATCGGGTGCGGTGGTCGGAGCTGGCCACCGTGGCCCCCGGGATGGGGTGCTCCGGTCCGCCAGCCTCCCTACCCCGCCTGTGCTCTGGGGCTACGTGGCCTCGGGCCCCGGGGACAGCACGCCGCCCCCGAAGGCCGCCTCGCGGTACTGGTTGGGGAACATGTTGCTGCCCACGAGGCTGGCGGTGCCGCCGTCCGCGGGGCCCGGGGCTGCGTACGAGTCCAGCGTCAGTGGCTCGGGGCCTGGGGGCTCCCCCACCACCGGGCCCGCACCCCCGCTGCCCGGGACGGCGCTGGCGAGCGGCGGCGCCGGGGGCAGCAGGTCCAGCATGGTGAAGAGCGTGGGCGCCGCGGGGTCGTAGGCAAAGCCGTCGTCCAGGACGTCGGGCGCGCCGGGGGGCTCGAGGCCGGGCAGGGACACGGTGCCGGGGAAGAAGTCTGTGTCGGTCAGCAGGGCCGACTGCGGCAGGAACGCGCCTGGCAACGGGAGAAGAGAGATGAAGCTCGCTTTAGGGCCAACCCGGGAGCCCCACCCTGGGCTGTGGGGTGGCTGATCACCATTCTCATTTAATCAGCAAACTGAGCTAAGGTCAGTGATGCACACCTGTAATCCCAGCTACTACTGTGTAGGCTGAGGCAGGAGGATAGCAAGTTCGAGTGCAGCCTGGGCAATTTAGGACTTAGTGAGACCCTCGGGGATGTAACTTCAGGGCAAAGGCCCTGGGTTCAGTCCCCAGTACCGCAAAAATAATAAATAAAGGGTGGGGATGTTGCTCAGTGGGAGAGCGCTTGTCTAACATGTGTGAGGCTCTGGATCAATCCCCAGCACTGCAAAGAAAGAAAAAAGCAAACAGGCAAAATAACCGGAAGTCACACAGCTGTCCAACTGTAAAACGAGTAGTGTGTGCATGTTTTTGTCCAAGAAGGAGGAACAGGAGCCCCAACCCCAAGTATAGACCAACCCATAAAATGACATATCCATACAATGGAAAAGTCCCCAGTTCCGAAATTGGAAGGTAAAATAATTGTCAGTATAAGAGAGCCAGGCGGGCATGGTGGCGTACACCTGTAATCCCAGCCCTTCGGAGGCTGAGGAGAGAGGATGGCCAAGAGTTAAATGCCAGCTTTGGTGGCTACATACATAGTTCAAGGCCAACCTGAACTACAGTGAGCCCCTATCTCAAAACACAAAACAAAACAAACAAACAAAAGAGCAAGCCACCCCCTCCAGCTGGATATTGAACCCTGGCCTCAGTCATGGTAGCCACTAAGCTACACCCCCAACCCCTCTTTTCTTTTTTCAAACGAGACAAACTTCTAGCAAATGCTGATTACACACAGGGGTTGGGGATTTAGCTCAGTGGTACAGCACTTCCCTAGCAAGCACAAGGCCCTAAGTTTGATCCCCAGAACACCCCCCCAAAATGCTGATTACTCTTATCTCAAAAAGAAACACAGGGCTACTGGGACTCCCAGCCTCCCTTGCAGTTTGATGTGGTCATGTGACTAAGTTCTGCTAACTGGAATATGGACGAGATAGCTGGAGCTACAACAGCCCTTGTGGACCGTGAACTGGAAACTGCAAATTGCAAATGGCAGGAGCTTGGGTTTGTTATGATCATGCAGCCACCAGGCCATTCCTGGAACTGTTATCTCTGGATTGTGTTTATGTGAGGAGAAATAAAGTTCTATCCTATTACAGTGGGTTATGCTGTGAATACAGTTATACAAGATCATAACAAATGCAGGCAGCATTCCTGATATCTGGCAAGTTTTTTTTTTGTTTGGTGCCGGGGATTGAACTCAGGGCCTTGTGCTTGCAAGGCAAGCACTCTTACCACTGAACTAAATCCCCAGCCTTGGCAAATTCTTAACAATCTCTGGGCATAAACTCTGTGCCAGCCACTGTAATACTAACTGTGTGACTTAATCTTACTAAATACTATCAAGGACCTAAAACATAGAGTCTCTGTCTGACAGATGAAGGAACTGAGGCTCACAGAGATCACACAGCTACTAAACTGTAGACCCAGAATTGAAACCCACTCTGATCCCAGAGGCCATGCGCATAACCATCACACTGTACTACCACATGGCTTTGACCCAAAGGAAGGAGGGGGCTTAGGACTTTGAGAAACTGGGCAGAAAAATGAGTGGCCCAGACGGGAGCCAGTGGAGTGGGCTAGGATTGGTGGGCATTAGGGGCGGGGCTACTGGGCATTGGTTACTGACTGGAGGAGGATGGATTCACCTGTAGTAGGCCCTGGCCTACCTGGTGCTAGATATCTTGAACTCAGGGCCTTCACATCCAGCTACATCCTAACACTTTCTGGTGTTTTATTTTGAGACAGGGTCTCACTAAATTGCTAAATTACTCAGCCTGGGCTCAAACTCAGACTCCTCCTGTCTCAGCCTCCCACAGTGCACCACCAGGCTTGGCTGGGGATGGCTTTCTTGGAGCTGGGGTCAATGGGTGGGGAGGCCTCTCCAGACAACATTCAGTTAGGCTCGGCGCTGTGGGAAGTGGAATGGCCCTGTGAACTGAGACCAAAGCAGTGCCACTACTGGCCAGCAGGCGATGGAGATGGGGACCAGCTCTGAACAGGGGGGTTGGGCTGACTCCAGCCACCATCTGTGCCATTTCTCCCCGCCTCCTGTCTCACACACCTCGCTGCTCATCTCTGCCTGCCCCACGTCCTGCTGCACTGTGACCTGGGACAAGTGCCCTTGCCTCTCTGGGCCTCAGCTTTTTCACCTGTAAAATGGGGGGACTGATAGCTTGACTATGCAGACTAAGTGTAAACACATACAGAGCACTTCTGTGCTTGTCACATAGTATCTGTAAAAGAAATATACCTTAAAAACCTTTCTTATGTCTATAGGACTCAGTACTCCCAGGTGGTCTCCTGACCAAGTACTAACCAGCCTGACCATTAACTTCCAAAGTCAGACAAGATGGGGAACATTCCGGGCAAAACAGCTCTTGCCTACCCGAAACTGTTAAGACACAATGGAGTATGCAAAGAGTTTTCAGAGGTTCTCTGGAGGATCAGAGAGGTGGAGTAACTTGGCAAAGATCACACAGAAGTAAATAGCCCATAGAGACCAGAGCCTCCACTCAGTCTCCAGAGCCCAGTTCTCTCCACTCTGCAGTGCTGGCTGAGTGGCAAACCGCTGGCCTGGGGAAGCTACTGGAGAAGCAGGTAGGTGCATGAGCCTGCAGGGAGCCAGGACCCACCTGAGCTGTGGCTGGGCAGGAAGTGGTCCAGGAAGACTGGTTTCTTCTTCCGCCGTTTGCTTTCAATGCCATGGGGATCTGAGAGAAGGGAAGATACAGACAAAAACGCCTTCGGTGGGGTGGGCATGGGGTAGTGGGATTGGCCACCCCCCTCCCAGGGACCCGGGGATGGGTGAGAAAGGGGGAGAGGGGACACACCAGAACTGTTCAGCTCCCCAAGGACGTCGGGCATTCCCCGTTTCCGCTTCTTGTCCACACCGTAGGTGTCTGCTCAGGAACGCCAGGGGGACACAAGAAGTGATCCATCAATAATAGTAACTAACCAATAACTGATCATAGAGGTTATTTAGGAAGTAGCTGAGCTGGCTCTTCGATAACCAAAGCCAATAAACATCCATATCACTTTCAGCTATGCTGGCCTCTTGTTTCCAGAACACCTCAGGTGTGATCCTACCTCAGGACCTCTGTGCTCACCACCTGCTTAAAACACTCTCCCTCAACTCCCACCACTACCCGGGAGGACTGGTTTAGTCATCCTCCCATCCTCAGTTCAGTGGCCTCCCGTCCAGGAAGCCGTCCCTGACCTCTAGACTGCACCCTTTGGGTCATCAAGCACCTTGAATATCTGCATTCTAGTCCTGCCCACTCTGGTCATCACGGTGAGCCTCCTGAGGGCAGGGCTGGGAGATGTGTTGATCACTGCTGGATTCCTGGCACCAACCGGCGCCAAGCCAGGCAGGAGCAGACGCACTGAGGGGCCAATGAGCAGCTCCACCTCGACACCGTGAGCAGGCGCTATATCCGCTTTGCACGGGAGGCCAAGGCGCTCAGGGGCCAAGGTCGCCAGGCTAGGAAGCAGTGGTGCCCAGATGCGAGCCCCAGGCCGGGGTGCTCCGAGCCTGCCTTCCCCTTCCCCCTCTGCCTGTCCCTGTCTGCTGCAGTTACCATGGTCCCGAGGCAGATACGTGAAGGGCAGCGGCTCGCTGCAGACCCCATCTGTGAGCCGCTGCAGGAAGACATTGACGGTCACGGGCTCCATGATCTCCAGGTCCTCATAGGGCGGCGTCTTGAAGACAATGGCGATCTGCCGGTGCACGTCCGCCTGGGAGAAGTCAGCCCGGCCTTCCCAAGAAGCCGTGCTGAACACCACAGATATGTCCTCTGCAGGGCAGCGGGGACAGCAGCAGAGCCACGACATCAGGACCACGGAGCCCCAACTTGTTCGGCACCCCCCAGATCAACCTTAACATCCCTGAAGAACCGAATCGGCATGGCCACCAACTTCCACTGGAGACCTATCGTGAGCCAGTCACTAAGTGTTTTTCTTCTTCTTCTTTTTTCTTTCTTTGCAGTCTTGGAGATTGGGCCCAGCCACTGAGCTACATCCCCGGCCCTTTTTAATTTTTTTTTAATTTTGAGGCAGGGTCCTGCTAAGTGACTAAATTGTCCAGGCTGGGCTTGAACCTGTGATCCTCCTGCCTCAGCTTCCCAGAGTGCTGGGATTACAGATGTGCACCACCACAGCCTACTATTTTACACATTTTTACGTACAGACACTCCCTGATTTAAACTAGGGTTTCTAAACTCATCCTGATTTAAATAACACTAAGTCAAAAATGTATTTCTCACACGTAACCTACCGAACATCATTGTGTGGCAGCACAGTGCACTGTGAAGGGGCAGCTGTTTCTCCTCATTGTTTCATAATTTCATGGGTGCTATGGCTCACCCCAACTGACCAGCCTTTTGAGGGAGTATGGTACCAATCAACAGCCCAGGAAGTCAACATTCAAAGTACAGTTTCTAGCTGGGTGTGGTGGTGCATGCCTGCAATCCTAGTACTTTGGGAGGCTGAGGCAGGAGGATCACCTGGGCAACCTACTGATTTAGCGAGAGGTTTCTACTGAATGCATATTGCTCTCAGCACATCGTAAGTTGACAACTTGGAAGCTGAATCACCCTGTGTAGAAATTGTCTATGTATTATCCCCAGCACCAGCCCAGACAGGCTACCCTTGCTGAGAGACAAATAGGCCTGGGAACCAATCACATTGCTTGGTTTTTTTGTTTTGGGGTTTTTTTGGTTGTTGTTGTTCTTGTTTTTTTTTTTTTTTTTCGGTGGTGGGTTTTGTTTTATTTCTTTTTTTGTTTTTGAGACAGGGTCTCACCATGTAGCCCAGGCTGACCTCAAACTCAAAGCAATCCTCCTGCCTCAGCCTCCCAAGTGCTGGGATTACAGGTGTGCGCCACCATGCCCAGCTTCCGACTGCCTGCTTAGATCTGGCCCCCAAACCAGGGCTCTGGATCCTCCAGGCCCGCTGCCCCACTAGCCAGCACCTCAGGACCCCTCACCTTTCTGCACTTTGTCGCACAGCAAGTAAAGCTCCTCACCGCCCGTGCATGGCCCACTCTCCTTGTTGATCCGGCAAATCCGCAGCTCTGATGTGTTTGTGGACTCTGGGGAGGAGTGAGCGGAAGAGGCATATGAGGAAAAACAAGGATTCAATCATCAAACTCTGGTAACTATGGGAGAGGCAGGAGGCACTGCATCCTCCGTCCTGAGGCCCATAGAGTCTGTTCCAAGAGGACCCGCACACTCTGAGCTGATGAGCGGGTGGGGAGGGGAGATCTGAGGAGGACCCAAGAGCAGAGTTTAGGGCCTGAAATCTTGCAGTGGACACTTGTTTTTCCCACTCCGCAGTCCTGGCCCTTCTTCTGTTAACAGCCCCACAGCAATGGTCCTGGGGGGGACTACCCCCAACTCAACAGTGATCACTGTGCCCCAGTCTGGCCAATCAGAGCATCCACCTCCCTTTGGCCACAGCTGATTGGCTAAAGAGGAGCAAATGACCAAACTCGGACCAATGGGAGACATCCCTGAGACTTTGAGCAAAACAAACCAACAAAAACCAAGAGAAGCTAAAAGCAGCTGTTTCTAGGAGCCAGAGATGCCAAGCTGGGGGAAGTCTAGGAGGTGGCAAGTCTAAATACTAGCGTTCCCAGAGTTCCTTGACTAGGAATGGCCAGGGAACCAAGTCTGGCCAATGAGACATAAGTAGTTGCCTGCCAGGGTGATTCTGGGGAATATATACCTTTTCTTTTTTCTGTAGAAGAAAGGGAATTATTGTTCATGATGCCTCTTACCTGAAGCTGCCTATATAAGTATACAGGTTGTAAATTCTATAATACTAAAGAGACACTAGAAGGTCCCATTTTCATAGATTCCATACTAAATGTTGATCCCTAGAAATGGGCAGTGTACAACCTGCACAGTCATATAAGGCGGCACTGCCCATCTCAGGCCTTGAACACAAACATGATGTCTGGAGCTGTGGCAGTCATCTTGTGACCATGAAGGAAAAGCCAAGCAAATTACAGAAGAACCAGTGCCTTGATATTGCTGAGCAGCTGAACTGGTGTGCTCAGATTTAGGAAGTGAGACAAATAAAAATAAAGAATTCCTTGTTTATTCACACCTTGGGGTGGGGGGCGCCTGATACTGTGGCCAGGACGTCGTTAGCAGAGTACCCCCCACTCACTCTTGTCATAGACGGGCTCGGAGAGCACAGGATCCATCCTGCACATGTGTCCCTGCTGGTCACGATAGGAGGCCTGGAAGCAGATCCTCACGACGTTCATGTCCACCTCCTGATGGTTCTTCAGGGAGCCGGCTGCAGGGTACAGAGGAGGCTAGGGTGGGGGTCGGGACGGGAAGGGACAGGTGGGAGGACACGGCGGGGCCTGGAGGAGGGCGTGGAGGATGGCGGGCGCCAGGCTCACCGTTGTAGGGGTCGATGCCCAGCTGGATCTTACGCTCGATGGCGGCTTCGATCTCCTTCTTCCGCACACACTGGATGCCCAGGTTGTTAAAGCTGTGGGCAGAGAGGGGCGTCCTGAGGTGCGGCTGAGGCCCCGGCCTAGGGTAGCCGCAGGAGGAGGGGTCTGGGGTTTCAAGGATTCTATTCTTTTCTCTTCTATTCCCCTCACCCAACTCCCCTTCTTTTTTCCCAGTACTGGGGGTTGAGCTATACCGGCAGTTCTTTTTAAAAAAGTCTTATTTTGAGACAGAATCTTGCTAAGTCACTACATTGCTCAGGCTGTGCTCAAATGTTGACCCTCCTGCCTCAGCCTCCTGAGTGCTGGGATCACAGGCGTGCATCACCACCCTGAGAGGTGTCAAGGATTCTTGAGGAAACCTGGGAACCTGCCTTATTTTTCCCACCTGAAAACACAAGCCAGCCTCTTTATAATAGGAAAACTGCAAACTAAACACCAATAAGATTTTTGTTCTTTCATTCATCAAAACAGCAAAGATGGAGCCACGTGCAGTGGCACATGCCTTGTGATCCCAGACACTTGGGGAGGCTGAGGCAGGAAGATCACTGCGAATTTGAGCCCAGCATGGGCAACTTAGCCAGACCCCGTCTCGAAATAAAAAAGGGCTGGGCACATAGCTCAATAGTAGACCGCTGCTTGGCTTCATCTCTAGTACTGCAAAATAAAACAAATGGAAGCAAAAAACAGCAAGGTGGAAACATTTCATAACAGCTTGCGCAAGTGAGACTGTGGAGAATACGGTGTCCTCTTGTGGCCAGGGACTGTCAACCATATAGCTCGGTGCCACAAGTAATGCCCAGGCATCTCCTACCTGCTCAGCACTGGGCTGGGCTCCGGATGCCACAGACAATAGAAGATGGAAAAATCCCCATTCTAGTGAGCTTACATTCTCACAAATTAATAAATAACTAAAAGTATAAATACATCAGCTTACACCCAGCAGTTTCACTTTTAAGAATTGACCCTAGAGAATAAATGACATATATGTAAAGCTGCTCATGGCAGTACACAGAACAAAAAGCAATTGGAACCATCATAGGTGCCCATTAATATAGGACTTAATTGTGTACATCCACACAGTGGAATATTATGCAGTCAAGAAAAAGGATAGGGCAACCATAAATATACTGCTAGGAAATGATGTCCAAGATGACTGTGATATAAACACAAAGAGCAGGGGATGGGGACACGACTCAGTAGTAGAAAACTTGTCTGGTATATGCAAGGCTTTGGG
The DNA here is from genome assembly GCA_004026905.1 of Hystrix cristata. Classification (NCBI taxonomy): domain Eukaryota; kingdom Metazoa; phylum Chordata; class Mammalia; order Rodentia; family Hystricidae; genus Hystrix; species Hystrix cristata. The sequence goes on from PVJO010000840.1 coordinate 113,166, forward strand.
TTCCATCCCCAGACCCAGAAAAACCAAAACAAAACAAGGTGCCAATGTCAACTACCATTTATGAGGGGAGGAAAAAAGATCCACGCGTGGGTAGATACAGATAGATATTCACTTGCATATGCAGAGTTGGTTTTTTGTTTGTTTGTTTTTTGAGACAGGGTCTCAGTATGGAGTCCAGGCTGGCCTAGAACTTGTGATCTTCCTGCCTCAGCTTCCAGAGTGCTGGGATTACAGGTGTGTGCCCCACGCCTGGCTCCAAGGCACATCTTTACCTGTTTCCAGGAAAAGGCGCTGGTAGCCAGAGAACCAAGGATTTCCATTCTGAATCTTTAAATTGTATTAAAAATGTCAATTGTGGGGCTGGGGATTTAGCTCGGTGGTTAGAGTGCTTGCCCAGCAAGCAAAAGGCCCTGAGTTTGATTCCCAGCACTGGGGGGAAAAAAAAGTCAATTGTAAAGTGAGAGAAGGAATAGGGCTTGAAGTTATGTCAAGTGTAGAGTCAGATCCCAGCTCTGCCATCGACGATCTGTGCGCCTTGATCTCCGTGATCCCAGCGTCCTCTACAGAATGGGCCCAGCCGACACGTGTGACTGGGCACCGGGCAGGGTCTCAGCTTCCCCACCCAGTAAGCGCGCCAGGGGGTCCCGCCTGCCTGCCCCGCCCCTGGCTCTCCCAGGTGACCTTTCTCCCCCTCGGGGCTCTGGGCGGGTACCTGTGCCGGGGGCTGACGTGAGGCCGCAGCCGAACCCTGCAGACGCCGTCGGCGCAGTCCTTCCCCACGAGGCTGTGCGGGTGCACGCGGTGGGGCCAGTCCCTCCACACCAGGCATGCTGTCACCTCCACCTCCCGCAGCCCGCCACAGTCCCGGAGCTGCAGGAAGACAGGGCTCGTGGGGACAGGCAGCCTCCCCTCCCGCGGCCTCCACCGCCCCCGCCCCAGGCAGGACCATGCAGGGGCGCCAGCTTCCGGCCCGGCCGTCAGAGGCAGAGACACCCAGCAGGGGACCCAGGAGGCGCTGTGATACGCCACCCGCCCGACAGATGGCACTGTGTGCCTGCCGCGGTCCTGGGGAGGGCCCTGAACTACCGTCTTTTAAAAATGTATTATTTAGAGCCAGGTTCTTGCTAAGCCCTAAATTGTACAGGCTGGGCTCAAATTTGCAATCCTCCTTCCTCAGCCTCCCAGAATGCTGGGTGTACAGGTGTGCGCCACTACACCTGGGTCTCATGTTTTTTCTGTGCTCAAACTAAGAAAATTGGACACATGGAGCCTCCCAGTATCACACACGGATTAAGTGTTAATTTTCTGGGAAGAAAGACCCACATACAGCGGAGACAAGTGGCCACTGCACGATCCAGCTCGGATGTACCCGCATCCGCCACGGCAGGTGCCGCGTCTCTCATCCACAGTGCTTGGGACCAGCCCGGCTTCAGATTTCAGATTTCTCCCGATCTGGTGATATCTGCACATGTGTAATGTGCAAAGAGACCCAGGTCTAAACTCGGGGTTCATTTATGTTTCAAACATAGACCTTATACACAGAGCCCAAAGGTTTTGTTTTTTTAAGACTTTTGTTGTCTGAGGCAGGGTCTCACTATGGAGTGCAGGCTGGCCTTGAACTCACTGAGAAGCCCAGGTTGGCCTTGTACTCTCAGTAACCCTCCTGCCTCAGCCTCCTGAGTGCTGGGATTACCAGTCTGTGCCCCCAGACCCTACTGCAGATCTTGGGCTTCTGAAGGCTTGGGCTCCACTTGCAGCTGGGACATACTGGGGACCCACTATATCGCTTCTCGCTCTCAGTTCCACCTGACTCCAATCAGCAGGGGCCCTCAGACAGGCCCACGTATGGGGCCCATAGTCAAAATGTAACTCATGACAGTCGATGAGAAGACGACATCGCACTGGAGTTAAAAGACTTTACAAATCATAATGGATTTTGACCGGGGTGTAGTTGTACTCTGTACATGATGTGAAAATTCCTGCAGCTGTACCCTTAAGATGGGAGCAATCATAATTCAACTAAACTAGCTAGGTTTGGTGGTGCATGCCTATAACCCCAGCACTCAGGAGGTTGAAGCAAGAGGATCGCTGCAAGTTTGAGGCCAGCCTGGGCTACATAGTGAGTTCAAGGCCAACCTGGACTACATGGTGAGACCCTGTCTCAAAAACAAGGAACAAGATGTGGCATATATTTGTACCAATTCCCCTGGCGAATGTATTTATTATGTAACACAAACATGTACTAATACAAAATTTTAAGGAGTATGTTACGGCAGCCAGGGCTGGGGTTCCTGCAGAGCAGCCACAGGTGACAGCCGATGGCAGCCAGTGCCTCGGTTGGTGCCTAATTCAGCCGACCACTTAGCTCTTCCGGGTCACTGGCTGGACCCTGCTTGCATCAACGTCCCTCTGAAGCCACCTCTGAGCGTCTAAGGGCCAAATCTATGAAGTAAAACTACAGGGATCAAGGCCCCGCGGCGGGGGCGTGCTGCCCTCTGGCGGAAGGAAGGAACACTGCGGGCGACTGGCTGAGCCGGGGCTAGGGACCCACCGCATGAGGTAGTCAGGCCTTCAGGAGCGGTCTGTCCCACGGGGACGGTCCCAGCCCCCCTCTCACGTCTCCAACACGTCTTCTTTTTTTTTTTATGCTGGGGCTCGAACTCAGGGGCTTCTACTTGGTAGGTAAACACTCTAACCACGGAGCTAAATCCCCAGCCTCCACCACTTCTAAAAGTGCTGCCAAGCACCCGCGTCAGTAACAAATGTTTTTTAAATGATCACAGCTTAGAATGGAACTCTGTTTACTTTAAAAAAAAAAAAAATTTTTTTTTTGTAGTGGAAATTGAACCCAGAACCTTTGTCCTGAGCTACATTCCCAGCCCATTGTATTTATGTTTTATTTTGAGGCAAGGTCTTGCTAAATTGCTCAGGGTGGGCTGGAACTTGTGATCCTCCTGCCTCAGGCGCCCAGAGAGCTGGGACTATAGGCGTGCACCACCACACCCACTTGTTTTACTTTGTCTTTCCCCCAAATCAATGTACACTGAATTGTCAAGACCTGCCACCTCCACGTGAGCTGACAGAAAGACTGGATTTTGTGCAGACCAAGAGTGGCTGCCACTTTGGGAAACCCCTCACCAAAGCATTCAGTTACCCAGGGCACAGCCTGGGTCTCCTTAGCAAGGAGTCTCCAGAGAATCCCAAACAACTGCTGCCTCCATGGGGTTTCCCAGGAGCTGTACTTGAGCACTGCACACTGAAATAAATATGCTCACTGATGCTGTAGTAATATTCTTTTATGCTTTTTTTTTTTGTACTGGGGATTGAACCCATGGCCTTCACACTGAGCTACACCCCCAGCCCTTTTCGTGTTTTGTATTTTGAGACATTTAAGTCTAGCTAAATTGCTAAATTGCCCCAAACTGTGATTAAACTTGCCATCCTTCTGCCTCAGCCTCCCAGAGTGCTAGAATTACAGGTTGTGCCACCATGCCCGGTGGCTCTTTTATTCTTCCTTTACAGTACAGTGTGGCATTATGCTTTTTTTGTCTTCTGAGACAGGGTCTCGCTATGAATTTGGGCTGGCCTTGAACTTGCAGCAATCCTCCTGCCTCAGCCTCCTGAGTGCTGGAATCACAGGCGTGAGCCACCATACCTGGTGAGTGTGGCATAATGGATTTGGAGGTGATGGTGAGGTAGGCAACATTGTCTATAAATCTGAGTCACACAGGGTTAAAACCACTCATTTAACTGGCTGCCTAATGTTATTTTAGGGGCCTCTGCAAGCTCAGGGTCAGTAGCCTCAGGACTGAAAGTTTCTCAGCTCTGAGCTGTCACATGGGATCACACATGAGACGGTCATGGGGCGCCAGGTCCAGGCTCCACCACGGGCTACCGTGAGAGTACTGTCCCCAGTCTCAGTGAGCTCATTTGTCATGTGGCTGTCAATCACCATGCCAAGTGATGGCACAGTAAGTGATAGTAAAAGAAATCTGCTGTGTAGCCCTGAGCAAGGAACTCGACCTCTCTGAGCTTCAGTTTTCTCCTTGGAATGAGAGAGATGAACACTCTCAGTGCAGACCTGGAGACGAGCCTTTCCCTCCTGTCAGGAATTTATAGTCCTAACTATGTGAAATTGAACCTAACTCTGCACGAGAATAACTGCTGGATGGACAGCAATAAAAAAAACAACCCTGGGCAGCTGGGTGTGGTGGCACATGCCTGTAATTCTAGCACTCTGGAAGGCTGAGCCAGGAGGATGGCTGCAAGCTTGAGGCTAGCCCAGGCTACATAGTGAGACTCTGTCTCAAAAAAAAAAAAAACAACTCAGAAAACAAAAAACAAAGCAACCCTGGGGAAATGACTAATCACAAAGGGAAAGCCATGTCTCTAGCCTGAAAGGCCTCGCTGAGGCCAAGGTAAGCAAATGACCCAACTCAGCATCACCAAACTTGGGACCAAGTGGCATCCCTGTTCCGTGATGTGACTCTAGAAAACAGCCTGTTTACTGAGACATCTGGAGGTATGATTTTTTTTTTTTTTTTAGGGGTGATTTGGATTGAACTCAGGGACTTGTGCTTGCTAGGCAAGTGCTCTACCACTGGCCTAAATCGCCATGTTCCCAAAATGCACTCCCTGGTCCGATCTGCAAATGGATCCAGCGTGTGGGACATTCTACAGGACCTCTGCCTCGGTCCCCACAAGGTCCAGGTTGGAACCAGAAGACAGACTGAAGACCCGACCCAGACTCAAAGCTGCCTGATATCTGACAATTAAATGTAGCCCATGATCCTGGGACCCAGGACTAGATGCAGAACAAGCCAGGAACAGAAGCAACAGCCTTCGCAGACATCTGGATGTTAATAGAATATGAACTCGTATTAGCTAACATCATTGTATGAATGTTAAATTTCTATCTCAGCCAGGTGTGGTGGTGCACTTGGGAGGCTGAGGCAGGAGGATCACTGCAAGTTCAAGGCCATCTTGGGCTACATAGTGAGTTCAAGGCCAGTCTGGACTACATAGAGCGACCCTGTCTCAAAAAGAAAAAAATCAATAAAACCAGAGCTGGAGGTGTAGCTCAGTGCAGAGTGCTTGACCAGCCTGCATGGGTTCCATCCCCAGCACTCCAAAAAGAACCAAAAAAGAAGGAAGGAGAAGGAAAGCCAGCCACACAATACCTACTCGGGGTTCTGTACTTCAGTGTTTTGGGCTTCTGAGCACATTGTAAGCGTCCCTGCTGCCCCTATACCCAGGGAACATCCTCTCTCCTCAGGCTCCACCGCAGCCCCCATGGGCTACAGGGTGCTGCAGGGTAGAGGCCTTAGTTTCTGTCCCCAGACTCCCGGGGATAACCCTTAGTTCCCACTCTTGGCCAGAATCCGGACCTCCGCTCACCCAGCCGCGGGCACAGCTCCTGGACAGGCCCCTGGACCTGGGCTGGCCAGGCCTGGGAGCACAGTGACCATGGTGGGGACACTGTCCACACCAGCAGCTCAGCGGTCTCTGTTGAGCGCTCACCGAGGAAGAGACCCTTAGCAGGCATAATGAGCTCAGCCCTCCCCAGCAGCGCCCTGTGGGTGGTGATCACTATCACCCACTCTGAAGGAGGAACCAAGCACAAAGACCCAGAAACCTTCCGAGGCTGCACAGCTAGCAAATGACAGAAGCAGAATATGAACTTAAGCACTCTAATTCTTCAGGCCTCTTTTGTAAAGTAGGAGGCTACCTAAACTGCTTTTTTGGGCAGTCGGAGGGTGTGTGTGTGTGTGTGTGTGTGTGTGTGTGTGTGTGTGTGTGTGCGCCTACAGTAGGTTTTGCTATGTATCCCGGGCTGGCCTCGAATTCACGGAGACCCTCCTGTTTCAGCCTCAGGAGTGCTAGGATTACAGGTGTGCGCTACCGTGTGGCCTCACACCTTGGATAAATGGGGGCGCACTGCCGGGAAAGAGGCCTTTCTCCTAATGTCTCTCCTACCCCTGGCCCCCATGGCGAGGGCAGCAGTGGCAACCGCGGGAGCGCACGCGACTCACCTCGATGGCGGGCAGCGTCTTGCTCGCCTCGGTGCTGCTCTCGCCCAGGATGCTGCCTGCCGAGCGGCCCTCGCACTCGTAGCGGAAGCGCATGCCGCGCTGCTTGGGCTGCTCGGTGATGACCAGGTGCGGCCGCGCGCCCGGTCCTGGCGGCCCCAGGCGGCTCAGCGCGCAGCCCCAGGGCGGGGGCGTGGCGGGCGGCGCGGCTGGGCCCAGCGTGACGGTGCTCAGGGAGGCCGCCCCACGCGACACCAGGCGCGGCCCCTCGCCCGGGCCCGGCGGCGCCCCCTCCAGGCCGAAGCCGTTCTCTTTGATGTACTCGTCGATGATCTCTGCGGGAGAAGCCCACATGCAGCTTACTCACCGTGGAATCCCCAGAAGGCTCCTTCCATCCCAACCCTTCCTTCCGGGGGGAACCTAACCCGGCCCTTCACACTGAGCTACAGCCCCAGGCCTTTTTTTGGTCTTTATTTCGAGAGAGGGTTTCGCTAAATTGCCCCAACTGGACTCGGACTTTGCGATGCTCCTGCCTCAGGCCCCCAGTGTGCCGGGCTTACAGTTGTGCGCCACCAAGGCCAGCTCCAGACTTATTTCCAGCTGGTGGGGCGCAGGGGTCACAGCCCTGGACGTGACAGGGCCCTGCCCTGTGTCTGCACAGTCCAACGCCCTCAGCCTCCACCGCTGAAGCCGGAAATCCGGGGTCACCTGATTGCTACACCACTCTCTTCCCTGACAGGCCTGAGTCCCCGCAGCTGCCTCTCTCCTGGGCCACGGAGGAGTCGGCCACAGAGCCCTGCAACCACGAGACAACACACCACCCCACACCACCTGCCTCCCCCTCCCCCCTGCCCAGGGAGCTGTTATTCCAGGTGCATGGCACATCTGGAAGGATCCTCTTCACTGTTCATGAGCCTGTCCCTGCCAAGTCTGATCCAGGTAGTATGTCTATCTCTTTGCTCTATTTTAAAAATTGGCCCAGTGTGGCAGGGGCCACCTCCTGAGGCTGAGGCAGGAGGATTGCTAGGACTTCGAAGTCAGCCTGGAGTACACAGTGAGCTCAAAGCCAGCCTGAACTGCATAGTAAGACCCTGACCAAAAAACAAAAACAAAATAGACTGACTTTCTGTTTTCCCCACTCCCACTGCTGCCCAAATCCACTCTCCATCTCCCACCTGGACCACTTCAGTCTCTAGCTCACTGCTTCCCACTCCTGCCTTCACTGCCTGCATCTGTCCCCACCCACAGGCAGGTGGGTGTCACTTGGTCCTCGCCTGTCCCTGCTGAGCTCAGAAGCCTCTCAGCTCCCATCTCCCTGTGGGTCAAAGTCAATGCTCTCCCCACAGAAAACTTTCTCAACTCCATTCATCTCTTGAAAGCATTCCAGCCCCTTGTCCTTGGTACCCCTAGAGCTACCCCGCCTGCTGCCTGATCCCCGCTTTCCCCCCTTTGCCCAGGCTGATGTCTTCTCATCCTTCCAGTCTCAGCTTAACGGTGGCTCTTTGGAAAGGCCCAATGTGCAGTGTCCTCCCAGGCCACCTCTCCCTTGTTCATTTCCTTCACAGCCTTAGCCTCTCACGCAGCATCTGGGGCATTCGTTCATCTGTCTCTGCTCCCTCCAGCTCTAGGAAGGCAGGGACTTGGCGCAGCACAGAAGGTCAGGAGCACCCAGCCCCTCAGCCTCCCTACACTCCTGCTCTGATACTCACCCAGTTCATCTGTGGAAGGAAGAAAAGAGAAAGGTGAAGTCAGAGGTGGCCAGGGCTTGTCACTTTAAAGACAGATTCCCAACTCTGTCCCTCCGGTATCCCTGCTCACTTCTCCGTCCTGGGAACCCTAGAGTGATGCACTACGGTGCCCACCTCCACCCCATCTCTCTTTGGCCCCTAACCTTGGGGACCCAGCATCAGGGCATCCTCAAGCTAAGTCAAACACCTCGCCACAAATGCTTAGACCAAGGGTCATGAAGCACTGATGGGCGTCTTGGAAAAGCAAAGGCCCTTGTTACCAGGAAAAGCAGTGCACAATCTGGATTCTAAAGACTGTGGAAGGGCTGGGGATTTAGCTCAGTGGCTAGAGTGCCTGCCTTGCAAGCACAAGGCCCGGAGTTCGATCCCCAGCACCAAAAAATAAAAATAAAAAAATAAAGACTGTGAGGCCCCTCCTGGGCCCCGAGGTCCCTGGATGCTAGCTGAAGATCCGAGGGCCAGAGCTGCATGCACATCGCCGCGGCACCCACCCCGAATCCCTGCTTCCTGAGGAAAGAGGACAGGGGTGTCCTTGGGGAAGCCCTCTGTCACCTCCCCAGCAAAACCTGGCCTGGCAAGGGGCAGCAAAGAAACGGAAACCAACCTCCCGTCATTGCACAGGCAGGACGAGGAACACTTAGGGACATGGCGAGTCCAGGAGTCACACAGCAGGGAAGTGCAGCCTGAACCCACGCCCCACCCAGGGTGGCCGCACAGGCCACTGGCTCGGGACCGCACCACAAGGACCTGCCTGCTGCCAGATCTGCCCTCCTTGTGCCAGGGAGTGGCTCCCAGCGGCCAGAACTTTGCCCCTGCGAAGGCCATTCTCTCACGGCCCTATTGCATGTGATCTGTGAAGTCAGAAGGTGCCAAGGTCCCCAGTAGGATGTGAGGATACTGAGGATGGGGAGAGGAAGGGTCTTGGAAAATCCTTCCTAGACACCTGTGCTGGATGGACCTGGAAACCCAAGGACGAGTCAGGCTGGGCCCTCAGGAGACTTCGCAGCTGTAGAGGGAGGCTACATCCTGGGCAGCAGTGCTGGACGTTGGGACCGATGGCCTCCATTCTAATCCTGGCTCCACTACTTCCTAGTCATGTGGCCAGAGGCTATTACTTAAGCTTTTTGTGACATGGTTTCTTCATCTATGAAATGGGCAGAATAAACCAGGTATGGTGCCACACACCTGTAATCTCAGCAGTTAGGAGACTGAGGCAGGAGGATTGCAGTGAGTTCAAGGCCAGCCTGGACTACATAGTGAGTTCAAGGCCAGCCTGAACTCCATAGCAAGACCCTGTCAAGAGGGGGGATTATACACATAAGCCTTCACACTCCGCCCAAGCTAGCATTTCTGGGGATCCATCCAAAGATTCTCCTTCCAGAGAGGAGCCCCAATCCAGTGAGCTGGAGCCACTGACTACTCACAATGGGACTCTCACCTTGCCTTCCAAATCCCAGCAAATTTATGACAAAAATTATATCATAGTTTGGTCAGCATTCTTTAAAGACCAGGAGTTCTCCACATCTCTTGGGAACTTCCTAAAAATACAAATTCTCAGGGCCCATTTGATTCAGCTACTGAATCAGAAACTCCAGAAGTAGGACCTGACGATTCACTTTCATAAATCCTCTGTACCACTTTTTTTGTTTGTTTTTGTTTTTTAAAGGGTTGGGGATTTAGCTGAAGTGATAGAGCACTTGCCCTGAGTTTGATCCCCAGCACCCCAAAACAAACAAACAAACAAAAAACACTGATAAAAGTTAGGCATAGTGGGTGCCTGCCTGTGATTCCAGCACAAGGGTGGGTGAGACAGAAGACTCACGAGTTCCAGGCCTGTTTGGACTACAGAATGAGAACCTATCTCAACAAACAAACAAAAACTACTGTTTAATGTTATATGCAAATACTAATTATTATTACCACTAGATTACATCACCAACAGTTAACACTTGGAGTCTTTACTGGGCGCCAGACACTGCTTTGCAAGTTAACCTGTATCAAGGCATCGAATCCTCGCGTCCCCTGTAAAGGGAGGCACTGATATGATGCCCACCCTGACAGATGAGGACAACGGAGGCACGGATGGGGGAAGTGACTTGCAGACATTCATGGGGTGACAGTGGGTGGCAGCGGTAAAGGCCAAGATGGCAGTCATAACCTTATTCTGCTGCACCTCAGGGGTCCTCTTAGATGCCCGCACCTGATTACTCTTACCTGTCAAGCTCCTAACCATCTGGCAAGTAGGGACACCTAGGGGGCCTGTCTCAGTGGGCAGGGAGGGGCGCGGCCCATCACGGGAAAACTGAAGTGGGCCGGGCAAATCCCCCAGACACGTGTGCCCGACGGCGTCTCCACAGGGGCTCCCGGACCCCATCCCGCACGGCTGCTCACCTGCGGTCCTGGACACAGCCAGCGGAAGCGAGGACAGGTCAGCAGCAGCGGGCCCTGCAGAAGGAACGCGGGTCTCAGGGGGTCCCTACGCCGTCCTCTTCTAGCCCCGCCCCTCTGGCTCCGTCCCCGCCCCTTCCCACCGGCAGGGTCCAGCCTCGCCTCCTTGCTTAAAGCTTCCTGCCTTTCACCCTAGTCTTCATCCTGGACCCCTTGGCAACCACGGTTAGGAAAGCCCCCACCCCTCTCCCAGCGCCACGCCCGACTCCCTCACTTTCCGCCCTTCTCCCTCTCCGGGCGAGCCCCACCCTCCTAACTCTCCGAGTCAGGTCCCGCCCTTCGGTTTTCAGAATGGGCCCTTCCCCTTCTAGCGGAGTCGGGCCCCGCCCCCTCAGCGCCAGGCCTCGCTCCACGCACCCCGGAGTCTGGTCACGCTTCCTTCTCTGTATTCGACCCCGCCCCTTCTCGCCCTCAGCCACAGGCCACGCCCCCTCTGCGAGCCAGGCCCCGCCTCTTCACCTTCTGGCCGCCGGGCCCCGCCCCCTTCTCTGCCTCAGGGTCAGGCCCCGCCCCCTCCTCACTCGACAGCCTGACGCCTCGCCTGAACCACCGCCGGACCCTTCCCCATCCTCTGCCTCCTCCCGCCCCTCCAGTACGGTGTCCCCGCAAAGCTCACACTCTCCCCGCGAAATGCCTGGACTCCTGTAGGAGCCTCCAGACTACTCTGGGATCCCCGGAACTCCCACATCCCCAGCCCCGCCCCAGACTCCTCGCCCGATCGCCGGCTCCGCTTACCCAAGGCCCCCAGCTCCGGCGCAGCGGGCGGTCTGGCGACGCGGCGACTCGGCATGGCCCGTCCGGTGGGACGGACGGCCCGGAGGCCGACCCAGACCGAAGCGCGCACGCGGGCAGGCCGTGCAGCCGGGCGGCACAGGCTGGTGGACGTCCGCGGGTCAGGCGAGCGGCGTAGGGCCGGGGCCGCAGGCCGGGCAAGACGCGCGGCGCCCGGGGCTGCGGGGGGCGCCGGGCCGGGCGGGCGGCGGGCGGGGGCGGGGCGGCGGAATTCCCCGGCGCCGCCGGCCTGCGCGTCCATTGGTTCGCACTCCGTCGTGACGTCACGCCAGGGGAACGGGAAAACCCCGCGTATCACGTGATTTCGGGGGCGGGGCCGGCCGGGAAGGGGAGGTTGGGCTCTGTAGAGGGGCGTCGCTGCCCAAAGTTGGGGCCGAGAGATCTGAGGCCTGCTTCGGGCCACTCATGCCCGACCCACTGAGCAAGCTGGGAAACTGAGGTCCCCGCTTGGTCTCCCAGTAGGATTTGAACTTGCTGTCTCTCAGGTTGAATAGGGAAGTGGCCAGGGCCCTGCTGCTGCCATTGATGACAGTGATTTTCACCAAACATTCAAGGTCGCTCCTCGCCTCCGTCTCTTCCACTGTAAATAAGGGATAAAGATATTTGACCAACGCTTAAAGCTGTAATATTAGAATGCAGATTTCTGTTTTGTTGCTTGTTGTGTCACCAACGCCCAGAACGTGGTAGGGTGGGTGCCCAGTGAATGTTTTGGAATGAGTGGATGGATGCTATATTCATTATTTTGCACCTCTGTAGCCCAGAGCTCAGTAACTGAGTCTGGGAATGGTGACAGTGTGGCCCTGCCGTGCATACGGAGCCGTCTGGGGACAGGTGGCCTACCTGAGGCTGGGGACAGGTGGCCTACCTGAGGAGCAGGTGTGGAGGTGGCTGGGCTTAGAGGAGCAGCAGTTGGCTTGATCGCGTTTCTAAGCCTCCCCGTCCTTGAGAATGACATCAGGGTCTAACGTGGAGGCCAAGCATCCCAGGCCACGGCTAGGCTTTGGCATCCTCTGTCTGCCTGTGTAAACTGTGGGTGTCCCACCTCTTTGTGGCCCCGGTGGCCTCATGGATTCATTCAACACACTTCCACTGTGTGCCACAGCTTGCACCACTCGGTAGGGCACCACACTCACCCTGGCCCAGGACTCAGGCCTGCTGACTGCTCAGGCAGGCACATTCAGCAGCGCTTCTCCCAGCATGGGCTCCAGCCTTTCCGGGGGAGTGGTGGGGACTCAAGCTGGACAACTACTAGCAGAGAACAAAATAAAAAGCAAACCGTGGCGGCACATACCTGTGTTCCCAGCACTTGGGAGGCTGAGACAGGAAGATCACCATGAGTTCGAGGCCAGCCTATACTATTTAATGAGTGCAAGGCCAGCCTGAATTACATAGTGAGATTCTGTCTCAAACAAAACAAAAAACAACATAAAGAGCACACTTTTTTTGGAAAGGGCCAGACAGCAAATACATTAGGCTTTAGGCTTTGAGGGCCAAGGGATCTTAACTCTGCCATCCCACAGAAACAGAGAAAAAAAGCTACAGGGTGACTGTGTTCAAATGAAACATTTTCTATCAAAATTGGAATTTCATTTTTTATGCGAAACAATTTATTTTTCTTCATGCCAGAAGGGTAATGTACTGATGATGTCTGATACTGTAACAGGTTGTGGGGAGGCACGTTTCACAGCATGGGGTGAAAACCCACCATCACATTCATGAACCACAAAAGGATCACAATATACTCTGATTTTTATGTTTTTGTTTCTTTTGAGACAGGGTCTCCCTGTGTAGTCCAGGCTGGCTTTGGACTCACTATGTAGCTCAGGCTGGCTTCAGTCCTCCTGCCTCAGCCTCCCAAGTGCTGGGATTACAGGTGTGTGCATCAAGCCCAGCTTTCTTCTTCAGATTTTTACAGGTGCTTAAAAATGTAACCATGGGGCTGGGGATTTAGCTCAGTGATTAGAGTGCTTGCCTTGCAAGCACAAGGGCCTGAGTTCGATCCCCGGCACCACAAAAAAAAAAAAAAAAAAAAAATGTAACCATGCCCAAAACAGGTGGCGTGTGGACTTGGCATTCAGGCTGTTCTGCACACTGCAGGAGTCTTGCAAACTGGGCGTGGTAGCGCAAGCCTGTAATCCCAGTACTGGGGAGGCTGAGGCAGGAGGATGGTAGCAAATTTGAGGCCAGCCTGGACTACACAGTGAGTTCAACGGCAGCCTAAAGCACATGGTGAGACCCTGTCTCAAACCAAAAAAAAAAAAAAAAAAAAAAGTCTTGCCAGGGGTTGTGCTTTGAGGTTCCAGAATCAGACTGCCTGGATTCAAAGCCTTGGACTCTTCAACAGCTGTGTGACTTTGGGCCTTCATCTCTCTGAAATTATTTTCCATCTGTAAAGTGAATCTGATGATAGGATGGTCATGAGGATTAATTAAGGTAATAGTTGACACTTGTATACAGTATAGCTCTTCCATGTACTAGGCATTGTTCTAAGTACTTTATGTCCTAAATAATTGTGTCACATTACTTTGTGACCTTGGATAAATTCATTTCTCTAGGCCTCAGTTTTCTTATCTGCCAGTAGGGGCTAACAACCATACGTCACTGGATCATTGTAAACGTTCAACTTACAGAACTATTAGAGTGTAAGTGTCCTGCACTGTTCCAGAAGCTGTACATCCCTCAAGGCCCACATTTCCAGTCATATCAGTGGGTCTATGACAAAAGTCCTTGCCACCAAGGAGCCTAAATCCAAGAGAGACGCTGGAAAATAGATGAGCAAAGATGGGTGGTGGCAATGGGATTCCGGGAGAATAAAATGGGAAATGGAAATTGAGTTTGGTTGGGATTTGGGGAGGATCTGAGAAGACATCTGAGTTGAAACCTCAAGGTCAGGGGTCTGTGGGGATCTGGGGGTGCACATTCAAGGCACAGCTTGTGCACGGCCCTGAGGTAGGAACATGGTGGCACATTTAAGGAACAGTAAGGGAGCCAGAGCAGTAACTGCTGGGGAGATCACTACTGACAGGACTGCATGGTGATGGGGACATGGAGTGATGGAAGTTTAGTGGATAAAGCAAGCCACATATAGCGTGTAGACTAAAGCTTGGCTCGTGGTCAGGAGTGACAAAAACTAGCCCCGGTAGGACCAGGGGCCACCTGATTGCCCTCTTCTGCTTCAAATGTTGGGGCTCACAAAGGTTGGGCCGAGCTTGGAGCTCAGTGGTAGAGCATCCTCATGCAGGCACAGGGCCCTGGGATCCATCCTCAGTGCCATGAGTAAATAATAAAGCAGTCTGTTGAGTGAATAACTGAAGGGACACGTCAGAGTCAGGTATCTTCCTGATTTCTGCTGGGCTATTAGCTCACCAGGGCCAGCCTGGGCCTGTCTTGGTCCCAGCTGTGTACACAGAGGCCCCAGCACAGGGCCTTGCTCAGGGAGAATTTGCTGACTGTATGTCACCATCCCTTACTGCTGCACGGTCCAAACGTCCACCCCTCAAAGCCTCCATTTCTGGGTATATCCGTGGATCTGTGAATGTCAGCATTCATGCCTGTGCCAGAGGAGCTGGGGACACCACAGTCACAAAGATAGCCCTGGCTGTGTCTTCACGGGTCTCAGGCCAGTGGGAGAAGACTGACCTAGTCCCACAGTGACGACCCACGGTGGGCAGGGCTGCCATGAGAGAGCTCAGAGGACACCATGTGGCAGCAACCCTGTCTCCTCCTCCAGGGCATCCGCCCTGATCTCTATGTCCTCTGCAATCTTTAAAGCACAAAACTGTAGGCCATGGTGGTTGTCCCTGTCATCCCAGCACTCTGGAAGGCAGAGACAGGAGGATCAAAAGTTTGAGGCTAGCCTGGGAACTTAGTGGCTCAAGACACTGTCTCCAAAAATGAAAAAGGGCTGCGTCATCACTCCGTGCAAAAGCCCTGGGTTCAATCCTCAGTACCACACACACATACAGTGTTTTCTAGCTGCTGGATGTTGTG
This sequence comes from Hystrix cristata, assembly GCA_004026905.1. Classification (NCBI taxonomy): domain Eukaryota; kingdom Metazoa; phylum Chordata; class Mammalia; order Rodentia; family Hystricidae; genus Hystrix; species Hystrix cristata. The sequence goes on from PVJO010000840.1 coordinate 128,173, forward strand.
GGAGGGAATGTCAGGAGCCCTGGGAGGAGGCTGGGTGGGGCCACAGAGGTGAGCCGCCTGCTCCAGCTGGTCTCAGTGGAGGGAAGGGGTGGACTCCCAAGTGACTGTGGGGTGTACCTAATGGGCCTTGCCAGAGGCATGGGTGTGGGGCTGTGGGAAGAGGAGGATGGGGGGAATGGGGCAACCTGAGAGCCTGCACGTCCCATCTTGGTTCCTAAGAGCCCTGCACAGAAGCCATGCTGCAGAGCCCGGGGCTCCTCCAAGGGCACTGTGCAGCCATTAAATGATGCAGAGCAGGGCCTGCAGAGGGGTGGGGAGGTGATGCCGACATCACACATGCAAGGCTCCATAAGCACTCACATCTCCCAGGGACCTCTTGTTTCCTGCCCGGCTCTGCAGGGTGGGCAGCAGGTGAAGCCTGACAGAGCGGGGCATCTGCAGGGTTCATGAGACTACCCCAAAGATAAACCTGGGAATGAGCGCCCCCGCAGGCTTCTATCACCTCACCTGCACAGTGGGTGAACAGACCCAGGTCCCAGGGAGGGGGCCAGGCCAGGAAGGCACAGGTACCATCTACTGACAGCTCAGCTGGGTCCTCAGTGCCAATGATACCCCCACAACTTTGGGGCACTATACCTTTCAGAGGTTTGCCCATCCCCACATGCTGGAAAGCACAGACACCCATTCAGGTACCACTGCTGACGGAAGCCGGAAAGGAACACGACCCTCTGTTGGCAGCCACTGTACTTATAGGTTGGGCCTATACCACCAGCGCTTCTGTGCCTGCTTGTGACATGGGACACATGCAAGGCCCAGGTGCCCCAGGGTCTGTGGAGCAGGGACAGTTGTGAGAGGCCCCTGAGAGGACAGTAGGCTGGGGGAGAATGAGAGATGGAGCTGGCTCCCCACCATTCTATGACTTGTACTGCACGTCTCGCTCCTGCAGCAGAGCCACCTACCCCCCTCAAAGTTACTCCAGGCAACTGAGGAAGGAAGGCGCAGAGGGGTGGTTGTTGAGTTTAAGTTAAACACCCATATGAATTTATTAAATTCAGACTGTTAAGGGGCGGTGGTCTGGGAGGAGGGGGTCAGGGGACGAGGGACAAAATGATGGATGACCGCAGGCATCCCACAGCGGGCCCCGGCCCCTCCCCTGCCCGGCCCCCTGCAGCGCCCAGTCAGCGTCACCATGATTCCCAGTGGTGCTGGGGGGCAGGGTGAGATGGCTGAAAACACATGGGGACAGATGGACAGACGGTGCCTCCATGAACAGCAAGCCTGGCCTGCCCTGGCCTGAGGGGACCTCCTGCCACCCGGCCTGATCTGTCCGGGGAAAGGGCCACAGGGAAGAGATGGCGAGGGAGCCAGGGAGGCAGGGTGTGGTCACCAGGAGCTGGAGCGGACGAAGAGGACCATGGTAGCTAATCCTTTTTCTTGTCCTCTGCTGGCTTTGGAGGGGCTTCTTGGGGCTCAGATGTGCTGGCCTCCTCACTGGCTGCGGTGGCAGGCTCAGATGTGAGGGCCCCGGCTGTCGTGGGGGGCCGGGCCACCGGGCCGGCTGCTGTGGCATCCTCTCCGCTCATGCCGAACTCATTCACACGGGTGGGGTCAACGCGGTAGATCCACCGTTGGTAGAGGTAGATAAAGAACACCACGTCTGCGGGGACAGGTGGTGTGAGGGAGAGCGCCCTCCCTCGGCCAAAGGTGGAGATGGTCGCTGGCCCGAGTACCCAACCGCCCAGGCGCCTCACCATCCCGTAAGCAGCCGATCCGGTACATGACAGGCATCTTGATGACGAAGGCGAACAGGTCATCGATGAAGGTGTTGAGGGCCTTGTAAGTGAGCATGCGCCACGGCAGGTGGGCCACAGACTTGAGCTTGTAGTTGATGAACAGCTGGGGTGTCATGGTGATGAAGCCTGCGCGGTGATGAAGGTAAAGACACTGTGAGGGCAGGTGATTCCCGCACCCCCCAACTGTGTGTCCTACCAACCCCAGCTCACTCTGCTCCCAGAAGACTGGTGCCCTTGCTACAACGTAACACCTCAGGCACATGCTGCCTCTGGGTATTGGCATTTGTCCCACATCCTTGCCTGGCTCCCTGCCCAGCACCTTCCTGGTTTCAGTGTGAATATCACCCCCAGCCCAGCTTCTCTCGCATGCACCCCAACTCTGCCCTTCATGGACACGTCCTTTGCCCTGAAGCCTGGCTGCCGTTTGCTCTCTGGGTTCCCCACGAGAGGACAAAACCGGAACCATGCTGTTCTTGTCCTCCCAGGAGCCTTGTTTGTCCCAGAGCTGTGGCCCTCTGGACTGTGTGCACGCGCACACTCACCGAAGGTCAGCAGGAAGCCGTAGAGCATGCTGAGCACCCAGGAGTACCAGCCCTTGTGCTCTAGGTACAGGAGGCTGTAGATGGCGTAGCAGCCCAGGAGCGGGAAAAGGATCCATGACAGGTACCGGAAGGCCATCTGTGGGTCACACAGAGCTGGGACCGGCTCTAGGCCCACCTGTCACCCCTGCTCCCCGCCCCCACCCACCCACACCTGGTTTGGCAGACTGGGCCAAGGGAATTTCCAGGTGGCACTGGGAACTCTGGACGTGGCAAGGAAGCAGGTACAGCAGGAGGGAGATACAGGGTACGACAAGGGGCCCTAAAGCAGTTAGGTGGATGGCCCAGCCCTCATCCCTCAGGAGTGTGCGAGTACTTGGAGATCACCCCGCAGGCTGTGGGGACACTCACATCGTCATACACTTTGGTGGAGGACTCAATATACGTCGACTTGTCTTTGAAGGTTGGGCAGGGGAAGATTCCCGCCACCCTGTGCTCCCGGTCCAGCTATACCCAAAGGAAGAGGCCATGGTCAGCTGTGTACTGGCTCCCACCACCCCCCATGCCAGAACTGGCCGCTGCCCTTCCCCACTGTTCCCAGTTCCCCTGCCCTACGTGTGACCCAAAAAAATCCCCTGGTGTGAAAATCCCCTAGGTCCTGGGAGTGAGGCAGGCGTCGGGAAACCCCCAGGGACCAGCTCCAGGTCAGCCTGGGCCATATCACCCCCTGCCCACCTCTCCACCCGCCCCTGCGACAGCATGGAGGCCTGCCTGGACTCACCCGGACATCCATGACCTTGGTGATCTTCCAGAGGTCAATGAGGACCCCAATGAAGACGCTGACCTGGACCACGAAGTTGGTCTCATTGTCCAGGATGTAGAGCAGAACCACAAAAGACTGGAAAACGCCAAAGAAGACAGAGCGCACCGACAGCCCTTCCAGGGACTGCCGGCTGTTCCAGAACTGGATGTCTGCACGGAAGGGGGACCCAGAGAGTCAGAAGCCACCTGCCAGGTTGGGTGACCACTCCTCTCTCTCACAAAGGCTCTCTCATTTGTCAAGCACCCAACCGGCAGGATTGCTGATATCCCCAGGTGGCACAGGAGCACCTAGCACCCCGTGACAAAGACAGCTAATCATGGACGCTGCCTCCCTGAGGCTGCACAGCCTGGCATGGCAGAACCTGGCCAGACGCTGGGTCTGTACCATGCCACGGTGTCATCCTGTCCCCGTCACCTGCCACAGGAAGAGCTGGGACATATGTTTGGGACCACCTTCTCCAGCTCCCTGCCTCATCATCATGAAGGAACAGACCTGTGGACACCCTTGGGGTACAGACAAGCCCTGGGCTGTCTCTCCATCCAGAGAGCCCTGGGGGACCTGGGCTGGGGACGCCCCTCCCATCCTCCTCTTCCCTGGGCTTCTCCAGGCCTGGCCAGGCTGAGCATCCGCCAACCACAGCCACAAGGAACAGACCTGACCCTTCTAGCTTAGAAGTGATGCCAGGCCACGGGCACACAGGCTGGCTGGCAGTCACGGTCCTGGCTTACCTGCCCCCAGGGGTAAGACCCCGGGGTCTACTCACCAGGTCCACCCACCCACAACACTGACCCCTCCCCCTCGAGCCAGAAGGATAATCTGGGGAGGGGGAGCGAGTCTCATGCCCCTGGCTGTGAATGTGGGCGAGTGAACAGACCTCCGGCACCTCACTTCTCATCTGGACAAAAGGCAGACAGGCCAACCTGGCCCAGGGCCAGCAGAAGGCTCCAGGCAGTCAGTGCCTGCCCAGCACAGTCAGGTGAGCACACCAGCTAAGAGACTGCCAAGGCCGCACCAGGACTGCTAGAAGGTGGCTCTCAGCAGTGACAACATTGTCATAATGGTCCCCCTTACTTCTCACTTCCGGAAGTTGCAAGACCCAGGGGCCTAAATGGTGAACACGGTTCTGGAACCACTGCCACTTAGGAGCTCTGTGACCATGGGCAAGTGGCCCAAACTCCAGGCTCTCTGCCTCCTCCTTGCTGTACTGCTGAGAGGCAACGCCAGCTGAGGCTGATGAGGGCCCCAAACAATGCCTGGCACATGGCCACTCCTCAAATGCAGGCCATCAGTATGGTTGGCCTTAGAACCCCAGGGCCTTTGGGGACAGGGCTCTGGCCTTCCCGCTTAGGCCTTGTCTGCTCAGCCAGGGGCCTTTCCCATAGGCAGCCTGCCCAGCAGGGCAACAGAAGGAGCTCCGGGGCTTCCCTGCCCTTGGCCTTGGAGTTCCCCGGCCCTGCTTCCTGGTGGTGCCAGCCTGGCCTCTGCTTGAGTGGCAGGCTCAGCCCCTCCCTCAGTTCTATGTCTGGTGGGAGGGAGCTCTGGGGATGGGAGTTTTAGGGCCGCTGTCCCTCCCCAGCTCACCAGGCCTCTGGACAGCGGGGCTGAGAGACGCCAGCAGTGGGGAGGGTATGGGGGGGGCTCTCCCCACCACGCACCCTCCTATCCCCAGACCCTCACAGGTGTCTCTCAGTCCCTCGGTCCCACACCTACCGTTCTTGAAGGCTAGGAACTCAAAGACACTGTGGACAATGGACACAATGATGGTGAGTGCCAGCAGGTAGGGGTTGGTCTCCAGGAGGGCAACCTGAGGAGGGTGAGGGATACACATGAGCACTGCCCTCCCTGGCCTGGGAGCCGGCCCCTTCCTGTCCCTGCTCACACTCCCTGGCTGCCTGGAGAAAGTGCGCCACTCGGGACAGCAGGTCAGGGAAGGGCAAACAGGGACAGACAGGATGGTGATGCACAAAGACACAGGGTAGAGGAGGGGGAGGCAGGGAGCCTGGGAGGGAGATAGGTGAAGGGACAGGGGAAGAACAGAAACCGAACAGCCACTCCAGCTCCAGGCCAGCAAAGCACAGTGCCAGCGTCACACACAAGGGCAGAGATGGGCACGGGAAGGTACTCAAGGACACGACATGGTGAGAACCGACAGAAGTCAGGGAGATGGGGAGAGGCAGGTCCAGACCCGGAGGGACGCCAGGCACACGGAAAGCTGTGACAAGGACAACACAGGCACCTGGGATCAGCCAGGGTGGAAAAGTCACTTCCTGCCCACTGTGGGGAGGGGGCTGGGGCCATGATACCGGGGGACAGGGGAGTCCCCAGCCTGAGAGCCACTTCCCTCTGGCCTCTTCAGCTCCCCTGCCCCACTCACCTTCACTGAGTCCTGCTCCTCATCTGACTGCTCATACAGCTCGTCGCTCAGGAAGTTCCAGGGTGACTTGGTGCTCTGGGCGGCGTAGAGCTGCCAGCGCCACAGCGAGAGTGGGCAGAAGGAGACGCGCAGTGGTAGGCTGGCCAGGCTCTCATTGATGGGATAGTAGTCCTTCTGCAGGTTCCAGTAGTCATTGAAGTAGATGATGGGGTAGTAGTCGCCACTCACAGCATCGAACTTCACGTCTGTGGGCACAGGCGAAGACCTCACTCAGCCCGGAGAGCAGAGGGGGCCCCCAATCAACACAGGATGGGGAGGTGTCTCTGCGCTGTGTGTGGGGAACTGAAGAGCCCGCACCCCAGCTAGGGGACCAGGTAGAAAGGGCAGCAGGCCCAACAAAGAGGCAACCACACCTCCGCCCCAGTCACAGCCACCCAGGTGACAACACAGTTAGGAAACGTCCACATTATGAAAGCAGCAGGAATCAGAGTTTTGAAAGCTAACTGCTCCAACTGCAGAAGTTGGCAGCTGAGCATGTTTTTGGAGAGCAGCTTGAGGGCTGAAGGGGACCTGCCTGCACATGGCGGCCAGGCTGCGTCACCAGGGTGTGGGCTGTGCAAGAGCAGAGACGGGGCAGGACAGGGGCAGGAGCTCAGTGCATGTGGAGACCAAAAAGGAGACAAGGAGATGTGGCAGCAGCTGGGGCTTACACTGGTCCAAGGGAGGGGGCACGCTGCCCTTCACCCACGGCGTGTGGTCATCCACAATGTTGATGGTGATGTTGGGGTGCCAGTGGGAGATCACTTCCACAGGCCCGTAGTCCTCAGCCCTCTGCAGGGAGACAGGAATGGGCAGCGGTCAGGGACGGCAGAGGAAGCCAGTGGGCATCTGCCTCTGGGTGCTACTCCTGAGGGCTCCCAGCACACCAGCCATCGAGGTCACTGCACACTGCTCACTTCCGCCCACCTGGCCAGGCTGAAGGCAGCCTGCAGACTTCCCAGCTTATGGATCCCAAACCCAGGCACAGAGGAGCGAGGCTGAGAGGTGGAGGGGCAGCCTTGGGAAAGCGCCCCCCTACCACAGTGGCCCCACCTCATGCAGGGGACCACCCTGTGCCTTCCAGGGTGACATCCCACTCCCAGCCCACCAGGAGTCACAGCCCAGTGAAGCCTGTGACTGCCTGAGAGCCACATGCTCACTGCCTGCTCCATGCCGGCCACGTGGGGCTGGATCCAGCCCACCACTCCCTGGCAATGTCCACACCTAAGACAGGACTGGTGGCTAGACCCACCTCCCAGGGCTGGTGAGAGGCTTGTGAGTGAACGCTGGCTACAATCACCACATCTGGAGTCCTCCCAGTCCCACTGACTCCCAACCCCTTCCCCCTCAGAGGGAAACCAAGGCTGAGGGCAGCATAGTGGCCTGACCAAGCACACGTGAGGCCCAACAGTCTGGCAGCCGGGCTGCGAACACCCCGCCCCCGTTACTTTGATCATCTCCGGGTCGGCTTCTGTCTCTCCTGTCAGCAGGTTCTTGGTTTTCTGGAATCTTCGGCGCTTATACTTGTTGATCACTGAGGGAAAAGAGCATGGAGGGACGTGAGGCCCGGGGCACCCACAGATCCAGATGCCAGACCTCTGCCCTGCAGCAGTGGCTTCCGGCCATCAGCTGACAAGCCCCTATCTGAAGCCTCAACTTCCGCCCCATCTCAGCAACCTCTGCCCTCTGCAGACCCTGGTCTCCTTCCCAAGAGCCCAGCTGGGGAGACCCTTTGCACACCTCACAACCGCCTGCTCCTCCCACCTCCAAGCCACAGGGCTCTCCCTCTACAACAACTGGGGTCATTGCCTCCCAACCTCCCAACGGCCACTCCTGCCCCACAACCTTCTCTCCACAGGGCAACCAACGATTCTTTCTAACCAAGTGGCACCAGCTCCCACCAGCTGCTGTCCCACAGCAGGAACAGACTGTGTCCCACTGCAGTCCTCATGCCTGGCTCTCCCTCAGCCTTTGAGGCCCTGATTATTCCTTTCTTCCCCCTGGCTCCCCCAGCCACCCTCTGGAAGGTGGCCCTGTCCCAGCCCTCTGTCACTACACAAACCGACTAGCCCGCCAGTTACTCGTGTGTTCCCAGGATAGTGCGGAGCCTATCCTGACCACAGCCACCGTGCACAGGCTCAGGAGCGACCACTGCACATGCAGCCATACCCAGGTGGCTTTTGGAGATTCCGGAGAAGCTTGGAGCCACCACAGAGAGACCAGAGTGAGAAAATTTGGGGCTGCGAGTCCCCAGCCAGGATCGCTGGCTGGCCACAGGCACTGCACACCTGCCCTGGCCGCTGTCAGGACTCACCCACCAGTGTCCCCATTGCTACCCTTCTTGGGGCCTTTCTCCTTCCCTTACTCAGGAGGGAAACTGCCTGCCCTGCTCCTGCCTCCCTCCTTCTCCCTCCCTCCGTCCCCTGGGCCAGGGGATGGGAGACGGGAAAGGGACCTGGCCAGCAGTTCCCGAGTCAGAGCCCGGCTCTGTCTCCTACAAGCTGGGGACCCTGGTGAGTTCTGTCACTTCCTGGGGCCTCAGTCCCTCTGCTGGAGAATGGGGACAAAAGCCTGATTTCTTCATGGCCCAGAGCCTACTGCTCTTACTAACATAAATGTCATCTCTTGCCTTCTCTCATTAACTTGTTTAGGACCTGGCCCCCATGACTGGGGGAGCCACGCACCTGGGGTTCAGGAAGGGAGGAGGGCCCCTGGCAGCGCTGGGCTGGGGAAGCACCTGAGAAATGGGACCTGGCTCAGGTGGAGATGGGAGGGATCACAACACAAGACTGGCTGGTCCTGGGGGTGACAGAGCCCCTTTCTCAGAGGTCAGTAGAGCCCCATCATCCAATTTTGGGGTTAGTGCCTACATGGCCACTGAGCATTGAAACATGGCCAGTCCAGGTGGACATGTGCTGTCAGTGTGACTTGCACACTGGACTCTGAAACTTGGTGCCAAAAAATAAAAAAATGTTGGTTGAGGATTTAGCTCAGTAGTAGAATACTTGCCTAGCAAGCACAAGGCCCTGAGTTCAATCCCCAGCACCACCCCCACCAAAAATCAATGTAAAGAATATTCCAAGCTGAGCATGCTGGTGCATGTATAATCTCAGTGCTCAGGAGGCTGAGGCAAGAAGTTTGCTGAGTTTGAGGCCAGCCTGAGCTACACAGTGAGTTCAAGGCCAGGCTGAACTACATAACGAGGCCATCTCAAAAAAAAGTATGTTTATTCTTTTTGCTGATTCCTTACTGAAATACAGTATGATAAACTCCATAAAATTATTATCAATTGTTTAATGTTTTAATTTACTTTTTCTTTAAATTGTCTAGGCTGGTCTCTAACTCACAATCCTCCTGCCTCAGCCTCCAAGTACAGGGAATATAGATATGCATTACTACACCCAACTGACTTTACTCTCTACCCTTTTTCCCGCAGGACACAGTAAATGGTCTCTCTGACTTGCTTTCTATCTCCAGAGACAGTGCTGCTCTAGATCCTGATTACTGGCCTTTGGGAAGAAAGGTTCTTTGAATTTTTTTTTTTTTTAATGTGGTACTGGGGATTGAACCCAGGGCCTTCACACTGAACTACATCCCCAGCCCTGTTGTAAATTTTGAGATAAGGTCTCACTAAATTGAGGCACTAAGGTCTCACCAAATGGGCTCCATCCTTCTGCCTCAGCCTCCCAAGTGCCATGATTAGAGGCGTGTGCCACCACACCCCTCAAGAGGGGAGATTTTCTGATCATGCTCTTGTTCTCTGCCCTGCATGGGCAGGTGATCTGCTCTAAGTCCCCCCATGTCCTTGCATGAAGGCTGAGCAGGGAGGCTTGAATCATCCTGGGGGACTTTTCAGGCCCACCGGCTGCAGTCTGTTCTAAACTGATAATCTGTCCCATTGAACCTCCTCACATAGTGACCCTGATCACAGTCACCAAAATCAAAACCGGAGAAAATACTGCCACCAAACAAGGGTCAACAGGACCACTGGTGGAAGGGCAACAGGACCCAACCACCAGCCACATTCAGGATCACATTCAGGCAACTTAACCCAGACCCTGACATCCACAGCAGGGACACATCGCGGGGACCACCCCTGCAGAGCACAGCCCCTCAAGCTGTGACATCAGCTGGAACGTCCCACCGGGCACATTCATAGCACACTTACTTTGCACATGCCCAGCACCCTGCAGGAGAATCAGCTTTGAGGACTGACATGGGCTCACTGACTTTTCACCCCACCTAGTGGAGGTAACAACACAAAATGACTATCTTGAGGCTATTTCTATACCAAAAGAAGCAGGGAAGACCTTCTGCATATAAACAGAATGACATCTGTCATTGTGCCACCCAGAAACAACCAGATGGGTCTAACCGAGTCCAGTGGTATGTCAACAAAATAACAGCAGGTGGGAGACCCAGTATTCATGCTAGGAGAGCAGGGCTTTCGGAGGGAGCCATTCTCTGGAGCTGCTGAAACTCGGGGACAGTAAGTGGCTTCTATGGCAGCCATGGATTTAGGGTACTGTCACAAAAGTGGGGCACAGAGGCACACCATGTAATCCCAGCACTCTGAGAGGTAGAGGCAGAAGGAATGCAAGTTTGAGCCCAGCCCAGGCAATCTACCAAGACCTTGTCTCAAAATAAAGGAAAGAAAAGGAGAAAAAGAGGACTGAGAATGTAGCTCAGTGCAAAGGCCCTGGGTTCAACCCCAGTACTAAAAAGAAAAAAAAAAAAAGGAAAGAAAAGAAAATGTCACAAGAAGCCAGGCAAGTAGAAAGACAATTATTAACCCCTGGAAAACAAGAAGTTAGCCAGAAGAGGAAATGAAATATAACCACACAACCATATTCACTGTGTGCTTCTGCTGAGAATACCAGTCACATCCTCAAAGGCATTTAAGGGGCTGGAGTACAGCTCAGCAGGAGAAAATGAGGCCCCGGTCTGATCCCCAACACCCCCCCCACATACAGAAACACACAAATTTAAACACTGAGTATTAAACTAACTAAAACTGTATTCCTCTACTGGGACTTCCCCTTCTACAGTAGAAAGTCAATAGGTAACATCCAAAATCCAAAGCCCTGGGCTGGGGATTTAGCTCAGTGATTAGAGTGCTTGCCTTGTAAGCACAAGGGCCTGAGTTCGATCCCCGGCACCACAAAAAAAAAAAAAACAAAACAAACAAAAAAAAAAAAACCAAAGCCCTGCTGAGAGAGATAGTGTACACCTGTAATCCCAGCACTTGGGAGGCTGAGGCAGGAAGGTCACCATGAGTTCAAGGCCAACCTGGACTACATAGAAAGACCTGTCTCAAACCAACCAAAGCCCAAGAAACATCAGGACAACATGTCAGTGAGAGTGTTGTGGAATAGCCGAGCGACCTGGAAAGCAGCTGCAGGAGGAGCAGGATAGGTGGGGTGGGCTTCCTGGCCTGACACAGCATTTGTACGATAAGACATTTTAGAAATATCTATCCCAGTCAGTCGTGGTAGAGCATGCCTGTAATCCCAGTACTTGGGAGGCTGAGGCAGGAGGATTGATGTGAGTTTCAAGGTCAGGCTGGGCTATATAGTGAGACCCTGTCTCAAAAAAAAAAAAAAAAGAAGTAGAAGTATCTACCCTAACAGTACCAGGCTGTGTCAGAAGTTACAGATGTATAGTCCTGGCCCATGGCTTTCTGAGGACACATAAGGTCCCCAGAGGTTTGTACAGCCACATAGGATTGTCCCAGAGAATGCCCAACACCATCCAGGCCACCGGCCAGGACGAAATAGGGGACAGTCTGTGAAAGGCAAGACCTCATCTGGTTACAAGGTCCCTTACTACCTTGCCTTTGTCATGAGAGCAGGAATGGATGGCCATGGCATGGCCACATTGGCCACCTGGAGCCAGGCACCAGCTCATCAAACACAGGGGCAAAGAGACTCCCCAAGGCTGGCAGCCCTGCAGCTCCTATGCAAAGGGGCCTGCTGGACACAAACACAGTTAGGGACACGCTGTAATCTCAAGGGCCCTCCTGGTGCCCTCTGCTTGTGTGATCTGCCCCTCGTTCAGGTTACTGTGAGGGTCACGCCTGCCAGGCCCTGTGCACAGGCTGCCCGGCCAAGCCTCTGCCTCTCCCCTCAGAAGTCCCTGCCCACGCCTACTTTTTGCAGCCATTTCGCTGGGGCCTGGTGAGTGGCATGGAGTGCAGAGGTGGGTGGTGCCCAAGCCTGTCCCACAGACCCAGGCACCCCAGCGTGTAGGGCGGCCCAGGGAATCACTGTCCACCACTCCAGCCCAGGGACCCCAGGATGCCAGCCCCCTAGATGGTGGGGCCTGGCTACAGGGAGTGACTTACTGCGGGACATGTGCACCGTGGCAAGCCGGCGGTACAGGGCCTTCTGCCTGGGGTCTGGATGGAAGCCACTCTTGGTGAAGTAGACGTGGATGTAGATGGAGCCATTCTGCTGGACGCTCTGCAAGGGACAGACGGACAGGTGGGCAGGCAGGCCACGAGGGAGGACAGGCTGGGTCTAAGGGTGGCACTGCCCCAACTCTGCAGCCATTTATGGCACGCTTGGGGTGGAACACGTGGTGAGCCAGGAAGAACCCAACAATGGACTCAAGCCAACTCGAGACTCGGATTTGGATTCTGGCTTGCTCACAGGCTACCAGCCATGTGGGCACAGGCTTCCTCTCTGATCTCGGCCCCATCTTCGGGCTGCAAGTCAGCAAGTGCTGACCAGAGAGCACTGCAGTGAGGGCCTGCCAGAGCACCCAGCACAGTGCCCATGTGACACAACAAAGGCTGAGTCACCGCTGCTAGTGTCACTCACTGCACAAAGAGATGATGCTGACTGACATGAGCCGGGGCACAACAGACACCATCTCCCTGCTCCAGCGAGTTCACAGTGCCACCTCATGTCAGCCGTGTGTGGTGCACGGGTCACATCACAACTCCGTGTTGCCGATGAGGAGTCAACTGGGGATCATGCAATGGGGTGATGGGGTACAGGAGAAGTAAGTGGGCCAGGACCCCATCTTCAGGCTCTGCAACCCCACCTCCCACACTCTGCCCAAGTCTTTCCTGCGTCGCCACATTAAGTCTCCCAGACCCCTGAAGGGGACTACTCTCACAGGGTATAGATGGGGAAACTGAGGCTTGACGGGGAAGCAAGCACCCAAGGACACTGGGTGGAACGTGAAGGCCAGACTTGAGCCCCCTCTGCCCTTCAAGCAGGTCTTGGGTTCATGGGCCACATCATGTCCTGCCGTTCACTGCACCCTGACCCCACCCCGAAGCTTCAAGAAGGTGAGACCAAAGTCTTCGGTAGCAGCTCTCCTGCTGGACTGGCCAGTCCCCAGCCTTCCCTGGGCCTCCAGCGGGGCCTGGGCTAGCATCTCCACAGGTGGTGTCATCTGCCTCAGAATGGCTGTGTCCACAACTTTCCAGCCACCCAGAAAGAGACAGGGCAGAGCTGCCCCTGCCCTCCCAGGGGATGGGGAGAGGAGCTCCCTCTCACAGGTCAGCATTCATTGACTCTGTACCTGGTCCCCCCGGGAAGTGGCAATGACTGAGATGGCCGCAGCCTGACCCTCTCAGTCGTCACAGTCTCACGGGAAGAAAGACTTTGGCAGACTGAGCACACAGCATAGACAGGGCTGGGACAGGAAGGACCCACACAAGGTGCTTAACCTGCCCGCACAGCCAGGAGGGTGTCCTAAAGTAGGCAGACTTCAAACCCCGGCAGCCACAGCCAGAGAGCCTGAGTTCAATCACTGCCTGTGCAAACTTGGGAATTCACTGTGCTGCTCTATACCTCAGTCTCTCCATCTGTCCCCAGCTATCTGCAGACAGATGTTGCTCCTTCATGGGGTGCAGGGAAGGTTTCCATGAGCCCACTTGGCTTGGTGCCCTGCACCAAGAGCAAGGGTTCAAGCAATGCTAACGTTACTTTGAAAAAGGGCTGCCTACCACACTGGTGATGACAAGACCCCCTGGACCATCACCAACCATTCCCTGGTGTCAAGTTAGGACATGTCACCCCAGAGGCAGTGGGGGATCCCAGCCATCCCACCCAGAGACTGCAGGGCCCTGCTTGTGGTCACAGAGCCCGGGGCTGAGGACGGGGCACCATGGGGCCCACCTGTGGGATATCAAGCTCGGCAAAGTGCTCGTAGCAGCCGTCGGAGTTCTCACCGCTGGTCCAGTCGCCATACACCAGGTCGTGCTGCTCCCAGAAGAGTGCCGAGGTGGCGTTGAAGTCTGTAAAGTGCTCGTGCTCCGAAATGTACACGTGCAGGTTCTGTGGGAGGGTGGGGTGGCAGCTGTAACAGCCACAGACTCACAGCCATGGTTATCATGGGGTGGGGGGCAGCCGATTGAATCCTCCCACCACTGCTGCGTCTGTCCTGGTGTGAGCCTGGGACATCAGCGAGCAAAGAGCACCCAGGAACAGGCCACCCACTGGTTACATCCTAGTGGCTTTCCCTGAGATCTCCTCCTGTCTGCTGCTTCTGGCCTCCTGGGGGCCCTGAAGGCTTGCAGTAAAGCTTGGTAGAAGCCAGTAGCCAAGAAGGGCGGCAGGCTCTGGGGGCTTCTTCCTTTCTCAGCCCATCTCTGTCCAGAGCCCTGAGGCACTGACCACGAACAGCTAAAAAGGGTCACCTTCCAACAGAGCCCCGTGAGAGGTGGCTGTGGAGAACATGAAGGGGAGCCCGCCCCTGCCTCCACTACCCCTCCCTCTGCACCCCTAACACACATAAAGCACCCAAGGACCCTGCTGGTAGAGTGTTTAAACAACCCAGTGAGACCTCTGTTGTCCCTCCTCCCCAAAGAAGCCAGCACCAAACCCAAGGAGTTCCTGCACAGTGTCACTCGGGCCACCAAGGCTGCACATGCAGTAACGTTCCCAGGGCTGACAGTGACCATGGACCTGCTCTGGCCTGCCCACTCTGGTCAATTATCACTCTTCCTCTTCCCCACCTGACATCTCCCACCCCACAGTTACCATTAAAGTGTCTTTGGGGAACAGGTTGCGGCTGGCGACGCGTGGGGCTCCTCCAGGGCCCGTCTGGTCCTGAGGGGCCGGCCCTCGGCGGAACCAGCTGCTGATGGCCCAGATGATGAAGATCCTGCGGAGGAAGGCGCAGCTGTGAGGGCTGGGCTCCAACCTGCTCATGGATGCTGGCCCGGGGCTGCTGGCGCATGACAGGGAGGGCTCAGGGCCGGGGAGATGACAGATGCCCCAGCACTATGCCTGTCCAGGGAGACAGCCAGACACGGCTGGTGCCAGCGGGGCCTGGCACTGAGCTGGTCACACCAGGCTCCCACCTCAGGTCCTCCAGGAGCTCCTCTCAGCCTCAGGGCCAGACACTCAGAAGCTTGGGCCCGGGAGACTTAATGTCCCAGTCCTCTGGGCCCAGTGAGGGGCCCACGAATCCGGAATCTTGCACTTTAGAGGCACAAAACTGTAGGAAATGCAACTTCAATAGAAAACTGGAGAAGTAGGCAGGAAGTAGTAGGTTGGTCCTCACTTTTAGTCACAGTGGGCTAAGGTTTTCAGACCCGCTCTCCAAACAGGAAGAACAGCATGGCTCACCGAAGTCATTAACACAGGGGCTTGGACGCAGCCAGTGGGGGAGCACCGGCTTAGCTCGTTCAAAGGCCTGAGTGAAGTCCCAGTGAACAGGCAAAACCAACAAGCCAGGCGCACGCCTGTGATCCCAGTACTTGGGAGGCTGAGGCAGGAGGATCACCATGAGCCAAGGCCAGCCTGGGCTACACAGCAAGACCGTCTCAAAAAACCAAAGGAAAACAAAAAGACAAAAGAAAACCCCAATAACCAAAAGACCCTGTGCATAATAAAACCAGCATGCACTGATCACTATGAAAAACATCATCACCAACATGATGAGCTTTTTCTTTCCTTCTCTTTTTTTTTGGTGGGGGGGTGCTGTGTGTATGCTGGGGGTTGAACTCAGGGCCTTGTGCTTGCTAGGCAAGCACTCTACCACTGAGCTAAATCCCCATCCACTTCCGCTCTTATGATACCGGGGCCCATAGGTACCTGCCATTTCCTTATCTTATTCTGATACAGGGTCTCTCTAAGTTGCCCAGGCAGGCCTCAAACTCACTAGCAGTCTTCCTGCCTCTGCCTCCCGCCCCCTCTGCCCTGGTTGTCCAGCATTTGTTACCATCCCAGGGATGCAGGGCATCTTTGAGTAATTTTTCTCACTTCTTGTTTTTTTTTGTTGCTGTTTTTCTTTTTCTCGTTTCTTTATGCTTTTCTTATTTGAAATTTAATGAACAAAAGACCCCCAACTCAGAAATTGTGCTGAACTGCTAGTTGTTTCCTCATACCCATCTTCCCTTCTTCCCTCAATAACAAAACTCCTACATTTCAGAAGCCTGGGTGTTGGCCCCACAGAATAAGACCTCAACTAGGTGTGAACATCTGGAGAAGTTCTGGCCAATGCAATGTGACATCAATGTATTACGTGGGCATCCGGGAACCATACTAAAAAGGAAGGAGTGGCTCTTGATTTTTTCTCCCGTTCCTCTGCCTAGAATATGGATGTGATAACTGTATCTTTCGCAGCCATCTCAGGCCATGAAGAAAAGGGGTGTAAAACTTGGCAAGGGTGGAAGAGAAAGCAGGTAGGTCTGGGTCATAGGAATCCTCATCTGCCTGCATCCAGACTGGCATGTGAGAAAAATTTCTTCTGTGTTAACATAGGTATCTAGATGAACACAGCTGTATAATTACAAATGAAGGTCACATACAAGAGGTTAGGAGCCCAGTCACAAAGCTACAGTACAGATGAAGCGTCCCTAATCCGAAATGCTCCAAGATCCGGAAACTTCTGAGCACTGGCATGAAGTCACAAGTGGAAAATGCCACATCGGGCCTCACGTGGCTGCTCACGGTCAGGACACAGGCCCTTCCAAGTGCTCCCCGCTCCCTGGGACTGTGGGCATAGTGCAGAGGGAAATCACTTGCCCCACATGCACAAGGCCCAGGACTGACCCCCAGCAGGACTCAAAAAAAATTTTTTTTTTTTTTTTTTTGTGGTGCTGGGGATCAAACTCAGGGCCTTGGGCTTATGAGGCAAGCACTCTAACCGTTGAGCTAAATGCCCAGCCCCCCAAAAAAATTTTAATTGAAAAAAAAAAGCAACTAGGAATATAGCTCAGTGGTGAAGCACTCATCTAAAAAACAAAAGCACACACAATTATTTTCAGAGCAAGGCGTGGCAGCACACACCTGTAATCCCAGCACTCTGGGAGGCTGAGGCAGGCAGATCACAAGTTCAAAGCCAGCCTGCACCACACAGTGAGACCCTGTCTAAAAACTAACCGCCCAGCCTTGCAAGCACAAGGCCCTGAGTTCGATCCCCGGCACCACAAAAAAATAAAAATAAAAATAAATAAAAACTAACCCCCCAAAATTTTATCTTAAGGCGATGCGTATAAAGTAGATACAAACAGAGATGGATTGTGTTTTATTTTGTTTTTTTGTTTGTTTGTTTGTTTGTTTTGGTGCTGGGGATCGGAGATGGATTGTTTAGCTTGGGTCTCATCCCCAAAATTTCTTATTATGTGCAAGCAACTATTCTAAAACTGCAAAAATTCCAGAATCCCAAACACTTCTGGCACCAAACATTTTGGATAAGAGGTACTCAGTCTGAACCTATGGCGTTGGGTGAGACTTTTGATCTTTCAAGACTTTAGTTTCTTCAAAGATTGAAATGGAGGGGCTGGGGATTTAGCACAGTGGTTAGAGTGCTTGCCTTGCAAGCACAAGGACCTGAGTTCGATCCCCAGCACCAAAAAAAAAAAAAAAAAAAAAAAAGATCGAAATGGGGTAATAATAGTGTCTACCCTCATAGGGTCATTTACAAACACTCAAAATAGTTTTACACACACACACACACACACACACAGCATAACACCAGAATGGCCTAGTATACACCAGTCTGCACTTCAGAAGTGTTAGCTATTATTGTTATTTTCACCACAGAAAAAGATGTAAGAAACTCTGGGACCTGGGGGTGCAGCCTTGGGGCACAGTGCTTGCCCAGCACACGTGAGGCCCTAGGTTTGAGCACCAGCACCGCAGAAAAAAAACACCAAGTACTCTGGCGTGGAAAAGTACCACAGGCGGATGCTGTGGAGCAGGGTGTCAACCCGCTTGGTGCCGGCCCCAATCGGGGCAGGATCGGCCTTGGGGACTTGCCTCTGCCTGCAGGAGCCCTGGGGTCTGGGTTTCAGGGGCCACAGCCCAGCTGAGCCATCTGATGCCTCCCAGGAATCCCTGCAGCATGTGGCTGGTGAAGGTCTTGGACTGGGGCTCTCTGGGGACCCGGCTGCTTCCACAAGAGGCTCCCAGTTTAGTCTGAGCTCCAAGGGAGTGAGTGGCAGCAGGGACTGGAGCTCTGCCCTGCTGAAGGGGTGGCTGGTGGCACCCGGTCCCTGTGTAAAACAAGGCAGAGATCAGCCTTCCCAGGCTACTGACACCCAGTCCTACAGAGACCATGAGGGTGTCCCGTGCACCTTGTCAGAGAGTTCATGGGCCTGCCATGTCCCTGGGCCTGCGGGAGATGGGACCTTCCTCACACTTTCAATCTACCTGAATAAGCAAATAAAATCAATGTGATGGGAAAAACATAAGAACTCTTCCTCCCGCCCTGCTCTTTTCTATGCCCAGCTGCTGCCCCACTTCCACTCCAGGGACCACTACACAGGGCGAGGACCTGCTCAAACCCCTGGATGCCACCCTACCCCCAAAAGCCACTGTCACACAATCTATTTGCAGCTCTGGGGATTTCATGGGTCCCCAAAAATAAGCCTGGATCTCATTTAACAACTCCAGTGTGGCTAGGGATGTGGCTCAGTAGTGGAGTGCTTCCTTAGAAAAGGACTCCAAGGCACACTCCCAAAATTCCAGTATTGGGAGGCTGAGGCAGGAGAAAGATCTACACAGTGAGTTCAAGGCCAGCCTTTGCAATTTAACGAGACCCAGTCTCCAAAAAAAAATAAGACTCCAGACAAGATGGTCTGCGCGTCCCACCCGAACTGACGTCTGGCGCCAGCTAGTTCTAAGGAAGGAAATGAGCCTCCACTGAGACTGTATTAAAACTCTCTCTGAAGGAAGTGCCTCATGTACTGATAGAGAAAGATTTCTCAGATACAGCTTAATGAGAAGAGCCACGGTGCAGGACAGCGTGTGAAACAGGCTGTTGTTTATGGACAACAAAGGGAAGGAGACAAAACCGATCTTTACGCAGAGCCACTTGCAGCATGAAAAAAATCAATATAAAGCAGAGTCCTAAATCATTATGTGGCCAAGGGGCAGGGAAGGGAATCGGGGTGCAGGGCACCCTGGGGCTGAGAACTGAGGCGACACCCAGCTTTTGGGGCTGAACACAGTGGGAAGTTTCTTGATGTCGTGGGTGATGCTCTCACTGTCCCATACCAGAACGGGATGGTGACTTCATTAGAAGTCATGGGCTACTCTCTAGATGTTTCTCTTTATATGTTTTTTTATTTTTTTTTTTGAGCTGGGGATCGAACTCGGGGCCTTATGCTTGCAAAGCAAGCACTCTAACTGCTGAGCTAAATCCCCAGCCCTCTTTATACGTTTTCAAAGAAAGTTTTTTTTTTTAAACACTGAACAACTAAACCGATTTAAAAAAGC
This sequence comes from Hystrix cristata, assembly GCA_004026905.1. Lineage (NCBI taxonomy): Eukaryota > Metazoa > Chordata > Mammalia > Rodentia > Hystricidae > Hystrix > Hystrix cristata. The sequence continues at coordinate 147,426 of PVJO010000840.1, forward strand.
AATTGAGGCCAACATGGACTGAGTCTGTACAAGTCACACACAGTAACACAGACTCCTGGAACCGTTCTGATGACTCCTGAGCTAATGTCCTACCTGTGAGGTAGCAACTGAGGGACAAGAACTGTGGTCACCCAACAAGGTGGTGGGACTGAGACACAGAGCAGCTGTGCCCTCATTGCTACCACGCCCCATTGAGGCCACGCCCCATGTTGACATGTGATCCCCTGTAGTAGACATCAGGTTGCCCCTCATTTTCCTCTTCATTAACAAGCCTGTCTCTGGACACCCCACACTCATCCAGGCTAACTGCAAACAGGACAGTCTACCTCCCCATACTACTACATCCGCCCTCACATCCTCAGGCCCCACATCCAGGTATCCAACCACAGACCAGAAACACTGTAGGACGGGGCTATAGCTCAGTGGTAGAGTACTTGCCTAGCATGTGAGAGCCCTGACTTCCATCTGGGACTGCAAAAACAAAACAAAAAAAAAATAAAGAAAAAGAACACACTGCCACTTGAGTAGGCTGAGGCAAGAGGATCACGAGTTCAAAACCAGACTGAACTACATAGCAAGACCATGTCTAACAAACCCTGGCAAGCACTAAGGCCCTGAGTTCTATCCCCAGCACACAAAAAACAAACTAACAAACAGCTAGTCATGGTGGAGCACACCTGTAATCCCAGCACTGGGGAGGATGAGACAGAAGGATTGCAAACCTAGCCCAGCCTAGGCAACTCAGTAAGACCCTGTCTCAAAATTTAAAAACAACAACAACAACAACAACAACAACAAAAACAGTTTAAATAGCCAATGTTATGTTATGCATAAATTACGGGTCAAAGGTCTCCCTCCCCGAGTCCCTAAGCGGGAAGAATAACCCTGCAGCCTCAGTCATTGTTTTGGAGATATGGCCTTTAATAAACAGGTCATTAAGGGACTAGGGGCAGGGCTCGATGGTTGAGCATGTGATTAGCATGAGTGAGGCCACGTTCAATCCCCAGTGCCACAAAAAAATTTTTTTAAATAAAGAAGCAATTTTAAGGTTAAATGAGGTCCTAATCCACTATAACTGGTGTCATTATGAGAGATGAAGACAGACACACCCAGAGGAAAGACCAAGGGAGGACACAGGGAGAAGACACCAGCTACAAGCCCAGGAGCTTCAGAAGGAACCACCTGCCGACACCTCCATCTGGGACTGCTGGTCTCTAGACCTGGGAGGACATCAGTTTCTCTATTTCTGTTGTTTAAGTCACCCAGTCCACATTATCTGTTAACAGAAGCCCTAGCAAACCAATTTCAGTATAATCTAGAATAATAAAAAGCAAGTAGCTGGGTATGATGGCACACACTTGTAATCCCAGATACTGGAGAGGGTAAGGCAGGAGAATCTCAAGTTCCAACCCAGCCTAGGCAACCTAGTGTCTCAGCGAGACCCTGCCTCAAAATGAGGAAAAAGATGTGAGAGGCCTGGAGCTGTAGCTCAGTGGTCCATTTGCCTAGCACATGCCAGGCCCTGGGTTTGATCCCTAGTACCGAAAGAAAAAATAAAAAGTAAAAAGGAAATTCTATCACACAAAAAGAACCCCCAAACTAGTATGGCAGCGAGCATCACCCTCAGGTGGTTCCTCCCTGCTCTCCTCCCTTGAGGGCTATCAGGGAACCAACCCGGGCCCGCCCACTCACCTGAACAACACGCCCTTGATGACCTGCCAGGCGTTGGGTGCTGGCTGGGGTGGTGGGTTCTGGGGCTGGGTCTCCGCCGGCGGGTCCCTCCCGATGCTGCCGTTGCTGGTCACCTGTAGGGGGCAGAGGGCAGGATGAGGTGGGGGACAGGACCTGAGACACAGAGTGCTCTCAGGCACCACCATCACCACGGGGCAGACAGGCTGAGCACATAGCGGGGCCTGAGCCACAGTCAGGGACAGACTTGACAGGAGCGCCTGGGAAAAACACTAGGTCCCCTTCTCTGAGCCCCCCAAGTGGCTCCTCTGTGCAGGGGGCACATTGGTGACCCAGAGAGTTCCATGCTGCCTTCTGACCTGCAGTCTGTGGGAAGTCAGACCCGTCTCTAGAAGGCACAATCCAGGGCAGGCAGAGCTGGGGTGCAGGAGCCCAGCCGCGGGCTGGCCAGCTGCAGGCTGACACGGCACGCAGCGGGCACAGGGGGCGGGAGGGTGTGTGATCAGCAGTGACACACAGGCTGAAGACTGCCATCGCTCCCTGCGGCTGGAGGTGCGGAGGTGGCCACTGGGGACAGCCACAGAAGGGGTCTTGTGGCAGGGACCAGCCTGTGAGGGGCTGAGCTTTATCTGAAAGGCCCTTCCCTGGGGCTGCTGGGATGCCCAACCCTGCCCTCCAGGGGCTGCTGGTCCAGCAGGTAGAGACCCAGAAAAGCACGACCAGACTGTGGACCTCAGTATCACAAGCCACATGGCAGAGGATGCGACGGAACACAGCAGACACACACGTGTACACACAGCCTGAGGCCAGAACTCCACAAGGCTCAGGGAGGTGAAGACACTTGTTTAGGTCACCCAGGAAATATGGCAGAGGTGAGGAATCTGCACTCAGAAGAAACCGAGGCTCAGAACCAGAACCTCTGGGGTCCAGTGCAGAAGAGCCCCTCACTTGTCAGGTTGCAAGCAGCAGCAGCAGGGCTGTCACGGGCAAAGGCAGCACCGCACCAGTGCTGAGCAGGAACACACAGCTCCCCAGGGTCCCCTGCAGGGCCTTCCAGGGACATCAGGCCACCTGGGCCCACTTCCCTGCAGGTCTGGGGCCCACTCCTCACAAGATCTTCTCTGTCCTCTGCACTCACAAAAACATTCAGGGAACAGCAAGGGCCCTGCTGTCACACAAGGCTGCTACGGAGCTAGGGCTGGCATTAATTAAATGTGTCACTTGTCACCTCCTTGTTCTCATCACCAGCAAGAGCTCTTTCCTGTCATTTCCCAAAGCACAGAACAGCAGAGCGGTCAAGCAGGGGTTCTGGGTCCTGGTGCCACTGTTTGTGCTGTGACACCTCAGGCAGGTCACTTCACCCCCTGACCTGACCCGAGGGCCAAGCTAGGAAAACACTGGTGCGAATCAGAAAACTTTCTTCTTCGTCTTGAAAGACATGTTTCTTGCACACCTAGTGCATGCTGAGTAGTAGGAGCAAGGGCAGCCATACAGTTTGGAGGCTCCCTGCCCAGAGCTCAGGGTCTACAGGGAAATTTGCCTGCAGAACGGTAAACAGGACAATTAAACATGGTCAGTGGAGCTGAGCACCAGGGCGCACACCTGTAATTCTAGCACTTGGGAGGCTGAGGCAGGAAGATCATGAGCCTGGATAACATGGCAAGACCCTGTCTCAGAAAACAACAAAAAACAAATGGAAAGGTCAATGGAAAAAAGTGCTCTGGAGAAACAAGTAGGGGGAAATGACAGCCATGGGGCAGGCCAGCAGGTACCCACTACAGATCACGTGTCAGGGAGGCCCCTAAGGAGCTGCCTTGGACCTCTGGGTGGGACCCTCAGCCTGGCAGCCCCAAGGGGGTCCTGGAAAGGGAAATGAGTGGGGAAGGGTGGGCCGGGCAAGGAGGCCGTATGGACACAGGGCCCCCTCAGGCCTGGCCTGGCTTGGGAGCATAGGCGCCACACTCAGGTCTGCAGAGTGTCTGAGCTGACCAGGGGTCAGGAACAGAGGCTGGGGCAAGGCCAGGACTTGAACACACCCTGGCTGCCTCCCAGGTCTCGCTACCCACCCACAGCGATGGACAGCCTGGCTGGGAACTCTCCCGCAGACAGGAGGACTAAAACCACAACGAGAGGCCACTTCAGCCCCACTAGGGTGACCACAATCAAAGACAGATAATCAAAAGCACTGCCAGTGCTGGGCATGGTGACGTAAGCCTGGAATTCTGCACTTTGGGAGGCTGAGGCAGAACGATTGCAAGTTCAAGCCCAGCCTGGGAAACTTTGTGACTTAGCAAGATCGTGTCTCAAAACAACAAATTTGGCCAGGCATGGTGTCGCATGCCTGTAATCCTAGCACTCAGGAAGCTGAGGCAGGTAGAGTGCCAGAGTTCGAGGCCAGCCTGTGCTACATAGTAAGTTCAAGGCCCCCAAAAACCCAAAAATAAATAAATAAATAAAGGAAGGTGTGCTGCAAAGGCTTTGTGTTCAATCCCCAGTACCAGGGGATAAAAGAAAACCACTGGCAAGATGTGGAGAAACAGGAATGCAAAATGGTACAGCTGCTTTGGAAAATTACCAGGCCAAACCTGCACCCATCCAACAAACCAGCAAACCCAGTCCAGGTAGCAAGCCAAAAGACAGGAAGACACATGTGTGCACAAAATCTTGTACACAAATGTTTACAGTGGCATTATTTGTTAACAGCCCCAAACTACAAACAACACAGGTTCTTTAATAAATGAATGAATAAACCGTGATGTGGCAAAGCGGCACTGCTCAGCAATAAAAAGCAACAAGTACACCAGGTGTGGTGGTATATATCAGTGATCCCAGCACTTGGGAGGCTGAGGCAGGAGGATTGTGGCAAATTCCAGGTCAGGCTGGGCTACACAGTAAGTTGAAGGCCAGCCTGAACTACACGGGGAGACCCTGCCTTAAAAAAAAAAAAAAAAAAAAAGGGGGCTGGGGATTTAGCTCAGTGGTTAGAGTGCTTGCCTCGCAGGCACAAGGACCCGAGTTCAACCCCCAGCACCAAAAAAAAAAAAAAAAATCACCCCTGTATCCATAGATTCTGCATCCAAGCATTCAACCCACCATGGATGGAAAAGATTCAGAGAGACAGACAACTGTGCCCATACTACATCTGTGCACTTTTTCCTCTCATTACCCCTAAACAATATGATATTGCACTTATACCGCACTAGGTCTGAGGCATCCAGAGGTGGCTTCTGCACAGCCCATATGCAAATACTACACTGTTTGTTTTCTTCTTCCTCTTTTTTTTTGAGACAGGGTCTCACTATGTAGCCAAGGCTGGCCTTGAACTGGAGAAGATCCTCCTGCCTCAGCTCCAGAGTGCTAGGATCACAGGCACATGCCACCATGCCTGGCACTACACCATTTTACATAAGGGACTTGAGCATCCGAGATTTGCTACTGGGAGGCAAGTCCTGGGACCAGTCCCCCACGGACACAGAGGCACGGCTATCCTCTCAACCTGAACTGCAGTCCTGGTTGCGCTGAACCACGTGAATGTGCCAAAAGCCATTGTACTCCACACGGACCAGAGCTGAATATGATGGTATCTAAGTCACCTTCATCAAGGGGTAACTCGTGGTGGCTCCCTTCACCTACAGCGTAAAGGCCGTATTCTCTCCCCTTCCCACTCCAGCTCCAGTTTCAAATCTGGCACCTTCCACCTCAGGGCCTTTGCACTAGCTGCTCCCATCACCTGAAAGGCTTTTCCCTCACTGACCTTTGTGACTCCTCCCTTCAGGTGTTTGGTCAAATTCACCTCCTCAGAGAAGCCTTCCCAGATCACCCTATTTATCCTGCAGCCCTTCTACTGACCCACCCCTCACTTCCTATCCCCACCACAGCTCTATTTCTATCCACATTTATTGCCATCTGAGATGCTGTATGTTTTTATTTATCTTGCACTGTGCATTCCCCCACCCCGTTCATGCCTTCCCCTACCCCAATGTCCAAATGGAACCTAAGTTCCAAGCAGGCAAGCCCTTGTTTTGCCCACAGCCACACTTGCAGCATACAATGCCGGTTCAATCCACCTCAAGGCAGAAATGGCAGAGCTGGGGCTCTGTATCTGGGCTCCCAGCTAAAAGAGGAGCAGGCTGGCCGTGGCACGAGACTGGGCAAGGGTTGCCTACTGTGCCAGGCCCCTGGGGTAGGGACGATGGTGAGAGTTGTGGACACAGCAGTGATGAGGCATACGTGGCTGTCTGATCTGTCTGTCTGTGACCCCCAGGGACAGCCTCCAAGGGGTCCAGGAAGAAGCCGGGACCACAGCACTGCTAAGCCTGGTGGAAGCCGGCTTGCTGTCTAGCTGTGGACTGCCCAGAGCCGCCATGGGCAGCAGATACTCTACCTCGTTCATTCCACAAACTCTGAGCTCCCCTCTGTGCCCAGCCCTGAAGTGAGCAGCGCCAGTGACACAGTGGTGATCGAGACAGTCCTGGCCTTGCCCTCCTGGGGTGCCCAGTCCAGGGCAGGAAACAGACACGCTTGTCCGCTAACAGTGATGACCCAGAGCGGGAGGCTGGGCCACTAGACTCAGTCCGAGAGGGTCAGAGAGGGCCTTCTGGGGGAGGAGACATCTGAGATCCCTAGGATGAGTAAAGAGCAGTCAGGCAGAGAAGAAATGTGGTGCGAAGGACTGAGGAAAGGGCTCTGAGGCGCTCCTGGAAATGTGAGGTCAGCACAACTGACCCTCCTCTGGGCTGGTGGCGCTCAAGCGGGGTGATCCGTCCCCAGGCATTTGGCAACATCTGGAGACATTTTTGGTTGTCACAACCAGGGAGGGAAATGTATGCTTCTGACATCTTCTGTAGAGAGGCCAGGGACATTGCTAAGCATTCCAAGATACACAGGGCAGCCCCCACAACAGAGAACTATCCAATCCAAAAATGTCAACAGTGCTGGGCTTGGCAAATCCTGGTCTAAGCCAGGCATGGTGGCGCACGCCTATGATCTTGGCATTCAGGAGGCTGAGGCAGGAGGACAGCAGCAAGTTCAAGGCCAGCTTAAACTACACAACAAGACTTTGCCTCAAAAAACAAAAGAAAAAAAAAACAATAAAAAAAGAAATCCTAATCTAGACTGAAGAAGAGAGTCAGATCATGCAAGGCCTTGACTTGCTAAAACAAATAAATAAAAATTGTACTTTAACCTGAAGGCAAAGGAACAAGCATTAAAAGATTTCACAGTCAGGACAAGAAAGGATCCACTCCCAGCACTCAGAAGGCTGAGGCAGGAATATCATGAGTTTGAGACCAGCCAGGGCTACATATGGAGAACCCTGTGTCAAGGGGCGAGGAAGGGCTTGTCCTGGATACGTCTGGAAGCTCAAGATAATAAGAGAAACCTGAACCCTGGTTCTCTTGGGCTACCCCACCTCCAATAATCAACAGGAACTTAGAGAAGAAAAGACCTCTCTTTCAGAAAGACTGAGAAGCCCCTTAAGGCAAGGTCGTCATCTTCATTTCAGCACACACTCAACAATCATTTCCCAAGCTGCCCCCCAGGCCAAGTGCTGGCCAGAAATGCTGAAGACTTAGTCCAGGTGCGTTAGGCCTGGTTTCCCTTCCAGATATTATTCGTCCCTCCTTTGGACTCCCCCAGTCCCTGACTCGGACTTTTGTCACCATCCTAGCCATCAAGATTCTAACTCTGTTTACATGGCAGTCTTCTCTTTCACTCCCCTGCCAGCAGGGACATGGCTGGAGCCACCTTTGTGGCCCATCACAGGGCTGGCCTTCCTGTCCAACTCCTTCACTAGCCACTGGAGAAAGAAGGCCCAAAGAGGGAAAGAACTTGGCTAAGGTCACAGAGAGTCAGCTTCATTCTCCTCTCCTAACCCGCACTCCTCTCCCCTGAGCTGCCTCCCACGTCGGTGACATCCCAGTGGGTGGGTCGGCAGCACCTTGCTGTCATTCCATCGATTCCCCAGATGCCTGAACGGTGGCTGCTGAAGTGGTGTGTTCTGCAGTCTCAGTTTAGTTTAGGTAGCAATGGGTCAAAAGTCATCTGCATCAGGTCCAATTCCCCCAAACGACCAGTTTATGTTAAAAGCACTCATTATCCATCCCAGTCCGGACCAGCCTGGGTCAGCTTCTACATGGAATGGATGCCAAACTTATCCCGGGTGACCTTCTGCAAGTGCCTTCCTCTCGCTGTTACTCAGATTCCCGTCTGTAAAATGGGTCCATCGGTCTCCACAGCCCGTACTCTCACCCACGAGGACTACCCGATTTCCTCAAAGCTAGAAAACTCGCAATTAATCATCTCCCACATCTCAGACACCACGAGCGAGAGCCTGAACGCCACACCACTCTAAGGATGGTCCCGGAGCCTGGAATCGCAGAGTCAAGAACCCAGGACGGCTGGGTACAAGTATGCACCCTTCCGCGCCACTGTCTCCCTGGCTCGAGCACTGAGCCTGCTGGCTGCCCGCCGCGAGCGTGCAGGTGACCGGGCGCGCAACAGGGATCGTTCCCGCCACTGTCCGGCCTCCCGGACGGCTCGGGCTCCTGGGCGGCCCGGCCTGGTCTGGGCCCGACATTCAAGGTCCCTCTGGGCAAGGAGACCCCAGTGCACCGGCGTTCGCGAAGAGGACTAAGACACCCTCCATGGAAGACCCCCAACCTGAGGTAGAGCCCCCTCAGGCCCCTCTCGGCCTTCGTACCTGACCGGAGCCGCTTCCCCCGGCTGCCACCACGGCGCTACCGGCCCCGTCCGCCTCCTGCGCTGCCGCCATCTTCCCGCTCCGGGTCCCCGCCCCCGCCACCAGCCCCGCCCCGTCCCCGACAGCGCCAGCGCTATCGCGCGAGATTTCACACATAGGCCAGCCACTGGGCCACCATATCCGGCTAGAGCGCCTCAGCCACGCCTTTCGGAAGAGCCACTTCCGGTTACAAAAGGACCAACCTGGCCACCGTATTCACCCCGCCCCCACAGCCCGTTTGTTTTCGCCAGTGAAGACACTGCATTCCCCGAGTTTTCTGGGCTTTCTTAGCCAATATGTATCCGTTTCCCATAAATTCTAGCCATTTCCCTTCCTCTAACTAACTGCCTTTTCGAGTTATATTAGCCTTCCATGCCATCCCGCCCGCTTCGACCTGCCGATTCGCGAGCCTGTCATTCCATGTATCTTGAGCTTTTCCAGCCACCGTAACTCGTCAAAGGCTCCCACTCAAGCCACGCCTCTCTGTATTAAAGGAACCTCTCCAGCCAACGTATTCGCAGAGAAGGAAATTTGCCTGATGCTCTTTGGACAACTCTGAATTTAAGCTACCCTTTCCTCCACCAAGTCCCTGGGGTTATAGTCTTTTTGTGCATTCAGGGCTCTTATTTCGCGGTTCTCACAGCCACTTCCCCAGGCTTTGGGACACCCTTGCTTAGCGCGCTTTCATGTTCCCCGAGTGGTCCTTCATGACTACGCTTCATGAACTTTTAGGAAGTCCGGGATTTTTCATTAGCTGTGCAGCTACCTACAGCTGCAAACCTGGACCCGTTCTGAGGGTGGCCCCAGATAGGGTGTCATGGAGGTCTAGAGAAGACGAAAAACTCTTGAGACCAATGAGCTGGGTGGAGAGCTCACCTGGATTCAAGCCTTTACTGACTGCTGACTGGTTCTTGACAAGTGATTTAGCTCTCTGGGGCTTGGTATCCCCTGACTCCAAAAACTAGTGCTGCTATTCCACTCCCCGTTATACCCTGCAGGGTTGCAGAGAATAGAGAGCAAGATCCCCAGTGTAAAGCCCCGGCCTCATGCTTGTGTTTGTATGGTTAACATCCGTTACTGTTAATTTACTGTATTACCCAGAAGGGTGAGCAGGTTTTGGGAGGATTCTATTTAGTTATCATTTTACTCTCTGCTTCCTCACTTTCTCTATAGGTTTTAGCTTTGTATCTCTTAATGGGCCCTAGGCGGACCCGGTCTTTCTAGTCCCCTCAGTTCTCAACCCCTGCAGATTTTGTGTCCTCACTGTCGGGAATAGGTGAGTCTAGCACCTTGGGTGGGCAGGCCCTGCTGGTGCTGGTCACTGCTGTGTCTCTAGCACTCCCCTGGGGATGATTGCTGAAGAAAAGGTTGAGGGAGGAGGTGATCCCTGAACAGCACAAGGGCATGCACGAACCTTAGAAAATTTGCCCGGGACCCTTCTGTTGCAGATAATAATAATATTATAATACCGGGTGTGGGGGAGGGTACACTTGTCTCAGCAGTCTGGAGACGGAGGCAGGAGAATCGGGGAGAGTTCAAGGCCAGCCTGGGCTACTTAGTGAGACCTTGTCTCAAAAAAAAAAATAGTGTAATAATGAGTCTGTGTGATAAATATCCTTTATTTGGAATTATACATACACCACATTAAAATGCCTTTCAATAGTACAAGGCAGCACTTTAGATATAGGGAATTCTAATTAAATTGGCATAGTCGAGACATTGCTTCTGTAGCATCTAGGGAGAGCAAAAGCTGCCTTAAAGAGTCTTTATTAGTTTTTAATAAAGCTCAATAAGGGCTTCATTTTATATTTGCCTGTCTATGGCCCCATCCCTCCACTTCCTTATCGTCACCCCTCACCTCCAATGTGCTAATGAACACAAAGTGAAGCAGAGAGGAGTCTTGTTTGGTTCTGACACAGTGAAGGATTTCCCCGGTATTTTAACATATTCACATAAGCAGTTACAGAAATCTAAATACAAAATCAGTCTTCAATAGGTTTGCATTGCATTGTTAGATGGCATTCTCCATCTTTATGAAAAGTCAAGCAGGGTGGGGATTTAGCTCAGTGGTTAGAGTTCTCGCCTAGCAGGTGCAAGGCCCTGAGTTCAATCCCTGGCACCAGAAAAAAAAAAGTCTAACATTATTAATCAAGTCCAACCATATATATATATATTTTTTTGAAATGGTGTTATTGGGTAGTTTAGGTCAGTCCTGAACTGTGTAGCCTGGGCTGGTCTCAAATTTGTGGAGCTCCTCCTGCCTCAGCCTTCTGAGTGCTGGGATTACAGGCATGTACTATACCATCACGCCCAGTTTAACCAGATCTTTAGAAAAAGAAGCTGCTCGTGGTGGCACATGCCCGTAATCCCAGCTCTTGGGAGGCTGAGGCAGGAGGATTATCATGAGTTCACGGCCAGTTGGGCTACATAGTGAGACTGACTCGAAAAGGGAAAACAGTGATAGTATTTAACGACCTGGAATTACTATCGAAAGTTAAAAGCAATTTATTAACTACAAGCCAATTTTACTTAAATCAGGACCGTTGAACAAAAATACTGTCAGCCATTCATGATCTGAATTCTGGTATATGAGATCAATTAAATTATGGTATACATAAAAAAGCCATGAGGGGCTGGAGATTTAGCTCAGTGGTAGAGCACTTGCCTAGCAAGCATAGGGCCCTGAATCTGATCCTCAGCACCAAAAAACAAAAACAAAAACAAAACCAAAAACCTGTGAGACAGCCAGGCATGATGGTGCTTACCTGTAATCCTAGCACTTGGGAGGCTGAGGCAAGAGGATCACCATGAATTCGAGGCCAGTCTGGTCTCCATAGTGAGTTCAAACCCAGGCTAAACTACATAGTGAGACCCTGTCTAAAAAGGTAAAAACTACAAACCAATAAGACATCTTTGTTTTATAAAAAGGCAGGGATTATTACTTATTAGTAGCTTTTCCTCCTGCCTCAGTCTCCCAGTGCTAGGATTACAGGCATAGGCTACCACGCCTAGCCCTCGTTAGTAGCTTTTTTGAGTTCAACTATTATATCTGCCCTCTCTCCCTTTTCACTGCTGGTGAGGATCATTTCTGTTCCAGGGATATATTTGCTGGGATTGTCCAAGTCCTCCATCAGTCTGTCCCCTCCCTGGTGCTGCCTCTGCTCCTGTTGGCAACTGGGCAAGAGAATCCAAAAGCCCTACCTGGCCTGTCTTCCTCACAAACAGATCAAGGGGATTTGCCCAAAGGCTTGTGCTTGCCTCCCTCTTCCACAGTGTGGCACTGGGCAACCTGCTGCACAAAATCTTCTTGCCTTTCTCAACATCACTTTTCTTTTTCTTTTTTCTTTTTCTGGTTTTTTTGAGACAGGGTCTCACTTTAACCCAGACCAGCCCCAAACTTGTGGTGATCCTCCTGCCTCAGCTTCCTGAGTGCTGGGATTACAGATGTGCACCATCATGTGTGGCTAACACCACCCATTTTTAAATCACTCTTTTATCACTACCACGACTAACGTTCCACCTCAAAAGCCACAGATCTCTCTCTAGCCCAAGGACATGCCAGTCCATAACTATCAATTGTGTGAATTTATAGGCCCATTTTTTAGTATATGTGCGGCTGAAGTGAGCACAACAGGCCCATTCTTTAAATTCACAGAACAGCCAGGTGTGGCGGTGCACATCTGTAATCCCAGCACTCTGGGAGGCTGAGGCAGGAGGATCACAAGTTCAAGCCCAGCCTGGGAAACTTGGTGACTTAGTGAGACCCTGTCTCAAAATTTAAAAAACAGAGGGAGAGGCTGGTGATATAGCTCAGTGCAAAGGCCCTTGGTTCAATCCCCAGTACTGAAAAGAATAAAAGGACCAAATTAGGGGCTGGGGGTGTGGCTCAGTGGTGGTGTGCTTGCTTAGGAGGCCTTAGGTTCCATCCCCAGAAACACGCAGAAAAAGTTACATGTGCACATTTAAGTGGAGGATCACAGAAAAGCAGATAAGAAGCTTAAGCTTCTGTGGCTTCACCCTCGCCTTCAGCTCCCTCTACTCCCGGGTTTAGTTACAAAATGACCCAATCCACCCTCCAGGCCTAATAAACTCAGAGTCCAGGTCTGCCACAGCTTGAGAGGCTCTCGCTAGGTGTGACCTTGGACAGTGCCCCTTGAAGGCTGGGTTTTCGGTGGAGCTCTGCTCAGTGCCCAGGGACCAACACATTCCATTCTTAACAGGTGAATCACAGGCCAGAACCACTCTGTCCTCCACTAGGGGGCGCCCACCACCAACCAGGGGCTGCGAGTTCAGGTTCTACTGGAACTCCGCAGGCCACGGAACTTCTAGGTCCTGAGAAGGAATTGGGATGCAGACTCAAATCTGAGGGAAAGAGGAATCTAGGGTCCAGCTTGCTGAGTTCTTGGGAAGGAGGAGTCTGGGGGCCTGGACTCTGGGGTCCTCCAGGAAGCCGAGTGGGGGTCTGAGAAAGGGAGGAGGAGTCTGGGAATGGCACCCGGATTGGTTGGAAGCAGCACCGGCCTGGGCAGTGGTTTGGTTTGGCCTGAGTCCGTGGGAAACAAGTGGACAGAGCAGGGATTGTTCCCGCAGGGTCTCCCCCTCCTGGGGCCCGGCAACCTCAGTTCTTCCCAGGCCCTGGGAACTTTGGGGCATTGCCCACAGCCCCTCCCCGGCCCCTGTTTTCTACTGGGTCACAGCTGCCCAGCCTCGGGACTGGGAAAACTGCCCCAAGAGTGTTGAAAGACTGGTTAGAGTTAACGCCAAGCAGATCAGGAGAAATCCAGGCCTCGTTCCCCAGAAACCAGCAGCCCCACCCGTGGCACTCGGGTGCCAGCAGAACCCTCTACTGCCTCTGGCCTGCAGACCCTACACCCACCCATTGCCCCAGCATGGTCCTCCCTTGGGCCATGGAGCCTCTGGGCTTATTTGTACGTCCTGGGCTTTTTTTTTCTTCCCCAGTATAGCACAGAGTATTCAATACAGTGCTGTACCACTGAGCTACATCCCATACATTCCCTTATTTATCTATTTATTTATTTTTGTTGTTTGTTCTGTTAGCTAGGGTCTCACTGTATAGTCTAGCCTGGCCATGAACTTCCGAGCCTCCTGCCTCAGCCTCCCAAGTAGCTGGAATTACAGGCATGTGCTACTGCACTAGGCTTTACACACTGTAGGGCCCTGTGCTTTTTGCCTGCTGCTCCCCACTGCTAGATAACCTCTTCCACCTGCCAACCACCCTGCCCCAGTGTGGGGCCCGCTCAGCGCCTTCCCGCTCACCCACAGCTTCTGGCAGCACAGTGGTCCCTCCCAACACTTTACCTATTGAGGGTGGTCACACCTCAGGCCTGGGGCTCTTCTGCTTGCTTCTTCCTGCTCATGGTCTACAGGCTGTCTGACATGCTCTCTAGCTGCCTTCTTGCTCCCTGAGAGCCAGAGTTTCTCTGTGGCCTCCCCATGAAGCCTTTTTACTATTGCACCTAAGAGGAGAAGAGGCGACAGCGTCAGCATCACTAAAACTGTTTGCAGCTGTGCCAGACCCTGACTGACCGACGGCTTTTTGGGAGGCCAGATGAAGTTGGGTCTGTGTTTTCCCTGCTGTGTCCCCAGGAGTGCAACAAATGCATGTGAGGTGACGGACTGGAATTGTCAAAGAGCTCAGGATTTAGCCCTCTGTCTTCATGGGTCCCTGCTACCCTGGGCACTGACCTCCTAAATCTGGCACAGACCTGTGGGCGTCAGCACTCTGTCTGTCACAGGACTGTGTCAGAAGACTCCTGGAGGTGGCACATTTCAAGTGTCAACCCAGAAGCTAGGATAGAGTTTGACAGTAGAGCTCTTGCCAGGCACTGAGCTCCATCCCCTGCATGACAGAAATAAAAAAATAAAAACAGAAAGTATCGCCCAGGGTCTGCATGCTCCCAAAGGCCACCGCGGGTTACCTGTGTCTTCAGTCTGTCATCCTACAGATGAGAAAGCCAGACTTCAGTGCAGGGGGTGACCCCTTGTGCTGCCAATTATTTATTGTCATTATTCACCTCTTCCTCATTCCCACAAACTAGGCTTCCAGTCAGGGCTACCTACACACAGTAGGTGCTCATTAAAACGTTGGTTGGACTGAATCAGTTCCTCTGTGTTGGCTCCTGAGGCCCCAGAAAAGCAGCCACATCAAAGGGAACAAAGGACAGCTTGTTTGTTTACTTTTTATTTATTCATTATTCATTCATTGATAAGATTCAGGTCAGAGTTGGAGGCAGAAAGCTGAGAAGGGCTGGGATGGGTGAGTTTAGCCCCACTCTGAGCAGTTATGGGAGCCTGGCGGGCGCTGCGGCCTGGCTGTCACTGGTCTCCCTGCAGCATTGTCATGATCTGGTCAGTAACAATGCCTGTATAAGTGCTGATGGCTGCTGAGCTTTGGCTGTACATGTCCCTGGAGAGAAAGGACAAGGTGGGGAGGAAGAGGGGCTAGACCCCCAGGTCTAAGGGAAGAGGCTGGGCCTGGACCCCGGGTCCGAGGGGGGAGGCTGGGTCCGGACCCCTAAGACCTGGATGAAGTAGGTCTCCCAGAGGCTCAGGCCTACCTGATCTTCTCGTCCACCTTGGGCAGGTACGTCTTCTCATACAGGTCCTGGGCAGCCGCCCTGGCGGTGTCCCAGTAGGAGGAGAGGGTCTCCTGCACCTGGGCCAGCAGAGCCGGGCCGGTAGGCTCATCTTGCTGGGGTACATGGGCACTCCAGACCTCTGCAGGAGAACAGGGCTGAGGGTTAGTGCTAGGGGAGCTATTGGGACTGCGGGGTGGAAATGAAAGTGGGGAAAGAGAGGAGGCAGCAGAGGGAGGGTTGAAGACACCTGTGACTCGTCCCCTCCTCTGAGACCCTGCTCACCACATCCCAGCAGCAGCAGGATGACACATAGAGGCAGGAGGAACCGGGTGTCCATGGTGTCGCGGACCTGCAGTGCACATGGGGTCATGTGGCAGGGTCAGTGGGGCGCTTGTAGTTGGGTCCCGCCCTGCTGGGCAGGAGGCTGCGATCTGCTCCATCTCCCCTCCTGCCTGACCAGAGTCCCTAATGCACTGCCTGGAATGAGATGTCTTCCCTGGGCCTCCAATTCTAACATCCTGCACTTCTAATTTTGACAGCTTATATCCCAGTTGTTTTGGGGGGGATACCGGAAATTGAACTTTAGGGTATTTTGCCACTGAGTTACATCCCTGGCTCATTTTATATTTTTTAATTTTCAGTTTGTTTGTTTGTTTGTTTTTGTTTGTTTTGTTTTTTGGTGCTGGAGATCGAACTCTGGTCCTTGTGCTTTCAAGGCAAGCACTTTAACCACTGAGCTAAATCCCCAGCCCTGTTTGTTTATTTACTTATTGGCTTTTTGAGACAAAGTCTCACTGTGTAGTTCAGGCTGTCCTTGAACTCGCTATGTAGCTCAAGCTGGCCTCAAATTTGTGGTGATCCTCCTGTCTCAGCCTCTCAAAGGCTGGGATTACAGGTGTACACCGCCACACTGCACCCTACTTTTTTAGATTTTGAGAGAGGGTTCTGCTCACTTGCCCAGGCTGGGCTCAAACATGCTATCTTCTGAGGCTATCTTCTTTTTTAAGGGGGGGGGGTGCAGGGGACCAAACTCAGGGCCTTGGGCTTGCTAGGTGAGCACTCTAACCACTGAACTAAATCCCCAGACAGACATGCTATCTTCTTGCCTCAGCCTCCAGAGAAACCGAGATTACAGGTATGCTCCACTGCACCCAACCCCCCAGCAGCAACACTGGAATTCTTTTTGTTGTTGTTGTTTTGAGACAGGGTCTCTCTATGTATTTTAGGCTGGCCTTGAACTCACGGCGATCCTCTTGCCTCAGCCTCTCAAGCAAAGCCTGTCCTGAGGCCCTTACCGCTGGGGCCCCCCAGCGAGCACAAGGCCCCGCCCTGTGCCGAGCGGCACCACAACCAACCCAACTCCTGACCCCAGTTCCGTTTGCCCGGTGAGGCCTGCGCTAGGCCCTGCTCTCCGCCATTGGCACCGTTCGCGAATCCTCACCCAGCCCTGGGCAGGAAGGCACTTGGAGACTAACTAGGGTACAGAGTTCTCACCCAGGCTTTGGCGGTGAGAAGCCATCTGATCCCGGGAGAAGGCCAAGCTGGCCAACTACAGATTCTAAACTCTGTGATCCCAGCATGGCGTCTCTCACCATTTCCTGTTTAGCGCCCCCTGCAGCCCCCCACCCTGTCCCTGTCTTACCGGACTCTGGCTCAGGCGGGTGTCCTGCGCAGCTCCCAGCACACACAGGCTTTATAGCACCGGGACCCACCTCCCGCCACACGGCCACAGCTCTCGGCGGCCAAAGTCCTGGCCAACAGAGCCACGGGGCAGGTGAGGGCAGGAGGGTGCAGGAAGGATGGCGATGTCCCCCTCGGGGCCAACCCCCGGGGAACTTTTGCTTGGAGAGTTCACCCCTGTGAGGGGTGGTGCTGGGGACAGGAGAGGAGTTGGCAGTTTTTTTTTTTTTGTTTTGAGACAGGGTCTCACTACGTAGCCCAGGCTGGCCTTGAACCCACAGTGATCCTCCTGCCTCAGCCTCCCAAGTGCTGGGATTACAAGTGTGCACCACTACACCCAGCCAACCTTACCACTTCCACACTTCCACACTGAGGCTCTTTGAAGTTTTCTGCCCTTGCAAGTCCAGTGTGTGTGTGTGTGTGTGTGTGTGTGTGTGTGTGTGTGTGAGAGAGAGAGAGAGAGAGAGAGAGAGAGAGAGAGAGAGCGATCTTGCGGACTCTGTTCCCAAAGGCCCCGGTGTCCCTAACCAGTGTCATCTCTTCCATTCTTGAGTCCCTAGGTGTGAGTGGGGAGGGCGGAACAGAGAGATCCAGACCAAAACAGATAGGAAAGTCTTTATTGTGGGCAGGCGAAGGCAGGAGTTAGTCCTGGGCCGGGTCCCTGCAGAGCAGCCTGGGGCACAGGCTGAAGGTCTTGTTCAGGAGGCTCTCCTTGGAGCTGGCGAGCCAGGCCTGGGTGCGGGGACCCAGGTCCTTCAAGTGGTCATCATAATAGGTCTCCATGAAGCCTTGGAGAGCACCAGGGCGCCTGCGGGAGAGGGGATGGGACCGTTGAGACTCCAGTTAAGCTAGCCACTCTGCGGCTCCTGCCTCATGTACATCTACTCTCTATGACCCAGAGGTCCAGACCCAGCCTCCAACCCGCAGACCCCCTCAGACCCCGGAGTCCAGGTTGCTGGCCCTCTCCACTCGCCCGAGCACTCACTCACCAGAACCACTGCCACCTCTCTCTGGCGCTGGTCACCACGGGCTCCACCAGCCTCCTGAGCCTGCCCAGGCCCCAGCTGCTCTCCTTGGGCTCTGGTGGGGGACTCGGGTCTTCTGCAGATGTGTGCGCTGGGTGGGACCAGAGTGCAGCTGAGCCGGGAGCCTTAGGACTTCTCTTGTCCCTCCTTCTGTCACTCCTGGGGCCACACGGCAGCCCTTGCTTGTCCTCTGGTGCCTGCCTTCCTAGTCATCCCTCTGACTACTCTCCTGCTTCCACCATTGGTCACGTCCTTCCCTGTGTCCCATTCCTTCCTTGCTCCTGTCCTATGCAACTGTCTCCCTCAGTCCTTAACACTCCCCGCTCTATGCCTGATGCCACTCTCCCCCAGTTGATCCTCAAACTTTCGATCCTCCTGTCTCAGCCTCTCGATTTAGTGCTGGTACTACGAGTGTGGGCCACCATGCCTGGTTCCATGCTAACATTTTAAATGTATGTGCAGCCGGGCACGGTGGCACACAGCTATAATCCCAGCACTCAGGAGACCGAGGCAGAAAGATCTCAGTGAGTTCGAGGCCAGCCTGGGCTACATAGTGAGTTCAAGGCCAGCCTGAACCACACGGCAAGACTTTGTCTCAAAAATAAACAAATAAATAAATAATTTAAAAAATAACAAATGCATGTACAAATCACAGACCTTCATACCAACCAGGACACACTCACAGATCCCTCACACTCAGAACCCTGCCTACATGTGTCCTGTGGAGAGGCGTACACACAAACACATGCCTGGATGTTCTCAACACACACCTTTACCATGACTGCCTGTACTTCTGCCCACACACACAAATGCACACAGATGCTGTCATCCATGCCCACCTCACACTTATACCTCACATTCATCCCCAGACACACGCACATGCACGCACACACCCCACCTGGCACGTGAGCTCCTACTCACCTCTTGTGTCCCCAGATCCACATGACACACAGTCACCCCACCCCCACCTGCTGCGGGTCCCCACATCCACAGGCCCCTGATCCTCACCCACAGCCCAGGCCAGGACCAGGACACAGAGGCAGAGGATGGGCAGGGCCTGGAGCCTGCATCTTGGCGGCAACATTTCTGGGGGCACCATCCCACTATCCTGCCAGGCTGGGCTCTCCAGGCCTCAGCGGGGCTGTGCACCGAGCAGAGCCCTCCTCTGGCTGCTGGCCACACCCTTGGCAGGGACTTCAGAGAGAAGGGCCAGGTGACGGTGACAGTCAGAGGTCACGCCACCCCTGCTGGCCTCCCTCCTTCCCACCCTCCCCACACTGGCCTGACAGATGACAGAGGCTGTCCAGCCTCCTGGGTCCAACCAGGTTCAAATCCAAGTTCCACCTTGCAGACAGCCCCTTTTCTGGCCTCAGTCTCCTCTGCTGTAGAACGGAACCCTAATCCGCACTTGAGGGCACTGATTGAATACACTGTGGTGGAGGTCTGTCATCCCAGCACTCAGAGGCTGAGGCAAGAGGATCACCACAAGTTCTTTTTTTGGGGGGGGAAGGTGCTGGGAATCAAACTCAGGGCCTTGTGCCTGCGAGGCAAGCACTCTATCTACTGAGCTAAATCCCCAGCCCTACTGCGAGTTTGAGGCCAGCTGGGCTACATAGTGAGTTCAAGGCTAGCCTGAACTATATAGTAAGACCCTGTCTCAACAAACGAAACAAAACAAAAGCAGCAACAAAACAAAACAACTTCATTCTATATAGTTGGCTGTCAAACAAACAAACAAAACCAAAACAACTCTTCCAAAACGTGCTGTTTCATCGTGTCCAGCGTGAAGGCCGGGGGAGGGCCGAGCAGGAAGGTCCAGGTGCACACAGTAGGAGGGCATTCAGGTCATGTACTAGGACCAGTGCCAGATGGAAGGGAGATAAGCCTTTTGTCCTGGAGGACCTGCCACACCCGGGCCACGGGGCTGGGCTAGGGTGCTGAGGGCTGGATTCCTTGGTCTAGGGTTGCCAGATAAAATAAGAGATGCCTTGTTGTACTTGAATTTCAAGTAGAGAACGAATCTTTTTAGCCAGGTGTAGTGGTGCACACTTGTAATCCTAGCACTCAGAAGGCTGAGGCAAGAGGGTCACTGTGAGTTTGAGGGCAGCCTGAACTGCACGGGGAAACCATTGTCTCGGGAAAAAAAAAAAATCAACCAAATTAAAATGAAAAGAAATTTTAAAAACCTGCTAAAATAAAGCTGCTAGCCTCGGGTTTAGGATGATGAAGAAGCTCTGAGGGGCTGCGGGATTTAGCTCAGTGGTTAGAGCACTTGCCTCCCAAGCACAAGGCCCTGAGTTCGATCCCCAGCACCAAAAAAATAAAAAAAGAAGTTCTGAGAATAGAAAGCAGTTCTGGTTACACAATAGCTTGAAGGTGCCCAACACCACTGAACTATCCACTTGAATGTGGCTCAAACAGTGCATTTTAGGTTAAGTGGATTTTGCCATAACAGAAACACAAGCACAAACCAACCCGGCCTCACCGTGTTAGAAGCAGCTCCGCGCCCCAGAGCCGGCTTGGAGGACCTGCTCCGACGCCCGGGGCCTGTTTCTTCGTCCAGCCGAAAGCGTCACGGGTCCCCGACCTCGTGGGCTCGCCCAGGAATGGAGGACGTCAGGACACCCACAGGCCCGGGGCCTCTATGTGCTTGGCCATCGCCT
This sequence comes from Hystrix cristata, assembly GCA_004026905.1. Taxonomy (NCBI): domain Eukaryota; kingdom Metazoa; phylum Chordata; class Mammalia; order Rodentia; family Hystricidae; genus Hystrix; species Hystrix cristata. The sequence continues at coordinate 167,821 of PVJO010000840.1, forward strand.
TCTGCTCCCCACCTTTTATTTGTTTTTGTTTTTGTGTTTGTTTCGGTGCTGGGGATGGAACCCTGGGCCTCAGGCATGCTGGGCAAGTGCTACATCCCCAGCACCTTTAACTTTTAAATTTTGAACTTGCCATCCTCCTGCCTTGGCCTCCTGAGTAGCTGGGATGACTCGTGTGTGCCTCCACCCTGGCTTGTCGGCTGTTCTTTCTTTAGCTCTATCTGTGTACATCCGGGGTCCCCACAGCCCTGTGAGAGGGGCTTCTTTGGCCTTCCCTTTTTACAGATGAAAGCTGGGGGCGGCAGTGCATGACTGTCATTCCAGGCTCAGGAGGCTGAAGCAGGAGGATGGCAGTGCGTCTGAGGCCAGCCTGGGCTGCATAGTGAGGCTGCAGGGGTGGCAGTGGGTTTGAACCACCTTCTCACACAGGGGTGAACCCCTGTCCCTCCCCGCCAGCACCCTAGAGGGCAAGGGCAGCGGTGGGAGTCACAGAGTTCTCTGTCCTCTGCCCCCCTCCGAGGTCAGCGCAGGGAAGACTGTGGGGTGTTTGCTCTTTGCTGCCTGCAATGTTTGTTCATCTTAGGGACAGGGACAGGGACAGGCTTAAGGTCGTCCGGGTGACCTCAGCCAGCGCAAAAACAACTGTGGGTCAGAGGGGATGGGACAGGGAGACCAGCGGGGGAGGGGCGGGGAGCATCTGCCAGCATGCAGGGTGCACCCTCCACATCACGGGACCCAGCCCCAAGCCCCTAAATCATTCTCCTCTCCTCCAGACCCCATTGTCGTTTAGGCCTTAGCCAGGACCTGAGTCCCCACGCCTGCCTCCTTGATCATTTTCATTTTGTCTTTTTTTTTTTTTTAGGCAGGGTCTCACTATGTAGTCCAGACTGGTCTTGAGTTTATGGGCCATCCTCCTGCCTCAGCCTCCCGAGTGCTGGGACTACTGGTGTGCGCCATCACACTTGGCTGTCTTTGATCATTTTCTATGGAAGTCTCTAAAGAGGGTGCTCTCTAACCAGCTGCCTCTCCAGGTGGCTGGGTTATGCTGAAACGTCTGGGGTGAAAGAGTTTGAAATGCTCTTTTTTGGTATATGTGTATATGGGGGGACTGAGGCTTGAACCCAGGGCCTTTACTCTGAGCTACACCCCCAGCTCTTTTGATTTTTTGTTTTGAGACAGGGTCTTTCCAAGTCACCAAATTATCCAGGCTGGGCTGGAACTTGCAGTCCTCCTGCCTCAGCCTCCCAGAGTGCCAGGGTTACAGGCATAACCACCATGTTCAGCGAAATGCTCCTCTTCTTTCTGTCTTCTCTCTGGGAGATCTCCGTCCGTTCATGCATTTTTAAAAGTATATTATTCACATTCCATAAAGTTCATACTTTTAGGGCTAGGAATGTACTCAGCCGCTACAGCACTTGTCTAGTACACATGCATCTCTGGTTTCTATCCCCACCACTGCAAAAACCTCACAAAGCCAGGCTGGTGGGGCACTCGGGAGGCTGAGGCAGGAGGATCGCAGCTTGGATTACAGGGTGAGACTCTGTCTCAAAAAAACAAAACTAAACAAAATAACCCAAGAATAAAGTCATACGCTTTGTGCAATTCTCCAGTGTCTGGTACATTTGCCAGGTTGCGTAACCATCACCAGGAATTCCAGAACATTCTCAGGATCCCACAGGAAGCCCATAAACACCAGCAGTCCTGCCCGCTTCTGCTTCCTTGGATTCCCCTGCTTGGGACCTTTCACAGAATGGACTCACACGATTTTGAAAATACATGAATTAGAACAGGGCGTGAGTACATGCCTGTAATTCCAGCACTTGGGAGGCTGAGGCAGGAGGACCAACGCAAGTTCGAGGCCACCCTGGACTCCATAGTGAGTTCGAGCCCAGCCTGAACTACACGGTGAGACCCTGTCTCAAAAAATCAAACAAAACACTGTAGTGCTCTTCTATGCTTCCCCAATTCTCTTGGGTTAATTTGGAGTTGTCAAAATTTAAAGCCCAACCTCCCCTCCCTCCTCCAGGAAGCCTTCACAACCCCTGGCCAGGCCAGTGCCCCTTGGAGTCCTTGTCACTGGCTGCCCCCGCACGGCATGCACTGGGGCAGGGCTATGAGTGCCATCTCCACTGGGGCCAAAGTCCGGGGCAGGTGCTGGCCTTTGCTCAAACCCAGAAACAACTACACGGGCTCTAAAGTCAGACCCATTAATGGGAAACTGTGCTCAGAATTCATGAATGGCAGTGAGTGGCGACCAGCATCTGCTCAGCAGATCCTCCATGGGATGTGAATGTTCATTCATGAATTCAAGTTTAGGTTTTTGTTGGGGGGCAGTACTTGGGATTGAACCCAGGGCCTCTACCCTGAGCGACATCCTGAGCCCCTTTTTCATTTTTTCTTTTGGGACAGGGTCTTGCTGTATCACTTAGGCTGGGCTTGAATGAGTGATCCTCCTGCCTCAGCCTCCCAGAGAGCTGGCATTCCAGGGCTGTGCTGGAGAGCTGGGGAAATGCTCTAGCAGAGCTCCACACCCAGCCTGCAGGGAGTATTTATTGAGTGCCTACTGTGTGCCAGGTTCCACTTTAGGGACTCAGGGGTGCTGCAGGGAAGCAGATAGCTTTGACGAACCTGGCCCTGTATTAGTGGGAGACAGACAGTAGCAGTCAAACGACTAGATGGACAGGCCAGGCCAGGGGAGCAACCACTGGAGGGAAAAGAAATAAGGAGATAGAGGGGCAGGGGCACACCTCATGCTTTCCTAGCATGCATGGGTTCCAGCCCTAGAGCCCCACAAAAATAAAAAATAAAAAGCAGGGCCATCCTGACTTTCATAAAGGCTGTGGAAATTCAATGTGTTAAAATAGACTTTTAGCCAGGCATGGTGGTGCACACCTGTAATCTCAGCATTCAGGAGGGAGGCTGAGGCAGGAGGACCCCTGTGAGTTTGTGAGTGCAAAACTACATAGTGAGACACTGTCCCAAAAAACAAAAGCAAGCTCCTCTTCCCTCCTCCCCCAACCTCACTTTCCCTCCCCTTTCTTCAACCTCCCTGATAGTCTCCTCTGCTCCCCTGTGCTCTGAACTCCTCTCCCTCTAATTTCACTCCCCTTCTTCCTCTCCGCAAAAACAAAACAAAACAAAACAAAAACAAACTGGGTGTGGGCACTCCTGTAATCCCAGCACTTGGGAGGCTGAGGCAGGAGGATTGCCATGAGTTCGAGGTCAGCCTGAGCTACACAGTGAGCTCAAGACTGGCCTGAACCATATAGTAAGGAAAAAAAAAAAAGCAAAAAAACTTTGGGGTGCCTACAAGGGTCCCGAAGGTGCGGCTCCACTCCCCCACCCAGTGAAGTGCACACAGGAGAACCTCTGTAGGATTTTTATTGAGGGGGGAGGACGTGTATCACGGAGGGTCCCTCGCTCGGGAGCAGCCCTTCAGGGCTCAGGAGAAGGTGGCTTTGAACTTCTCCTGCATTTTGCTGACTGTCTCTGAAAACCAGTTCCTGTTGGGAGATGCAGGGGAGGGGTCATTGTATGTGGCCACCAGCCCAGGATGTCCCCACCTCACCCCACTCCCTCATCTGGCCTGTGCTGGATTTTTGTCCCCACTGTGGGATGAGGAGGACCCCTGGGCTGAGTGGGCCAAAGTTTGTGCCTCAGTTTCCCCAGACGGACCAGGGCAACTGAAGTTAAACATCCTGTTCCCACTGTCCAGGTCTGCCGTCTCCTCTTTTATTCATTTATTTTTTGTCTTTTTGAGCTAGGGTCTTGCTATGCATTAGTCCTCCTGCTTGGCCTCTTGAGTGCTGGGATCACAGGTGTGCACCACCAGGCCTGGCGCCATCTCCTCTTTCAACACTGAGGGAACTCCGGTCCACTCTACTCCCTCAAGGGTACCTCTCAACCTCCCTCCCTCCCTTGCCTATATCTTTCTTTTTTTTTTTGGGTACTCCGGATCGAATTCAGGGCCTTGTGCTTGCAAGGCAAGCACTCTAACCACTGAACTAAATCCCCAGCTCTTGCCCTCCACTTGGGACCATTCTTTCTCAATTTAGTTCTGGTTGAATTTTTCCAATTATTCAGATCTCAAATTAAAAATCACTTTCTACTGGGTGTGGGGGCACACATCTGTTGTCCCAGCTCTCAGGAGGCTGAGGCAGGAGGATCACTATGAGTTGGAGGCCAGCCTGGGCTGCATAATGAGTTCAAGGCCCGCCCAATCAATGTAGCAGGCACAGGCATACGGGTCTTCACCTTCACTTCCCCTCTGAGCCACCACCACCTTACAGGTGAGGAAGCTGAGGTCACAGTGGTGCTCCTTTCTCAAGAGCACAAGGACAGGAATGTGTCTACATCAGCCAGAACCAGCTGGAAAATGTGGCTAGGCTGGGAGTTGGGGAACCTGTCCCCTGCGTCTGAGCGCCCTGAGATGTAGCCCTGTGACCCCAGCGACGGTGTCGGCCTGGGCCTGGGGAAGGGTCCTAACCGGGTCTTGGCAGGAAGTTCACTCTGCTTGATGTGCTCCACGGCTGCCCGGGCCTTGTCCTCCAGGGCGCTACCGAGCTCCTTCAGCTTGGCCGAGAAGCCCTCCCAGGAGCTGGAGAGGTCCGGGGCCGCCTGTGCCGGAGCTGGGCCTGCCGGACATGAGCGGAGGTACAGAAACGTCAGTCATCCGAGCCCTCAGCGATTATGGAATGAGATTCTTGGGCGCCAAGGAATTAGAGTGCGTGGGTGGGGTGGGTGTTGTGCCCTGGAGGGGTCCGACCTGGCTCAGGCTGCTGGACACGGTCTCCCTCAACACTGCACCTCTCCCACCCTTTACAAGTAGGACAGCCAATCCCAATGGGGGTGGGCGTCAACGTCATCAGTCGCTAGGGTTCCTCTGGAAGACTTGCTGTCTGCCGAACTGACTTTTAGCGAGAATTTTAAGACACCCACCTGGCACGTGAGGCTGAGGACGATCAGAGAAAAATAGGGGAGCAGGGACACAGAAGGATCCCCAGAGCTCTCAAGGTTCATACTCTCAAGCCTCAAACTCCCCCCATTCTCCCAGCCCACATTTTGTGTTTGTTTTTTTGTGGCACTGGGGATTGAACGCAGGGCCTTCGCACTTGGCTGGGTCCCTAGTTTTTTATTTGTTTATTTTTTTGTTTTTTGGGTGCTGGGGATCGAACTCAGGGCCTTGCACTCACTAGGCAAGTGCTCTACCACTGAGCTAAATCCCCAACATTATTTTATATTTTGATACAGGGTCTTCTGAAGTCACTAATTTGCCCAAGCTGAGTTCACACTTGCAACCCTTCCGCCTCAGTCTCCTGAGCAGCTGGATTTTCGGGTCTCGCATCCCATCCTTACCTTCCAAAGCCATGAACAGGACAAGCCCCAGGACCGGCAGGGACAGGAAGAGCCTCATGTCTGCAGAAGGCACTCTGGGGGCGGAGTGAGGGTCAGTGGGCCGCTCCCCACCCCCCGCGGCCCCCGCGGCCCCCGCGGCCCGCTCTTTAGTTCCTGCGAGGCGGCCCTCCTCCCTCCCAGCGCCCGGCACCCACCTGGACCTGTGCTCAGTGCGGACTGCTGGGTGGAGTGGGCGGTGCGGCTGAGCGGCGACCTTTATCTGCTGGGGCGGGGGCGGGGCGGCCGACCTCCCTCCCTCCGTGCCGCCCGCTTGCCCACCTTTCCCTGCTCTGACCTTTCCTCTGGGCCCCTGGCACCCGCTGCTCAGCACCCCTCACTCCTTCACGACCCCTCAGGGATACCCCATCCTCTGCTTGTGGCTCTCTCTTCTCCAGAGACTCTGGGACACCACCCCATGGGTCTCATCCCCAGCTCACATTGGGTCCCCAGGAACCTCTTCTTCCACCTGCCCTTCCACCTGCCCTTCCCTTTTCTTTTCTTTTTTTTTTTTTTTGAGACAGGGTCTTGCTATGTGGTTCGCTATGTACCCCAGGCAGGCCTCCAACTCCTGGCAATCCTCCTGCCTCAGCCTCTGGAGTGCTGCGCCATTACAGGCATAAGCCACCACACCTGACTTCCTCCCCTCCTCAGCTCGGACTCTTCCCCCAACTCAGGGGTCCACTCCTGCCTGCCCAGTGCCACCACCAGCCATCCTTCAGACAGGCCCTTGAAGTGCCCCCTTCTGACCTCCCCAGTGCTCTCTGCAGCCCTAACTTTTTTTTTTTCCTGTACTGGGGGATTGAACTCAGGGGTGCTCTACCACTGAACTCCATCCTCAGCACTTTTTAATTTTTTGAGACAGGGTCTCCCTAAATTACCCAGGATGAGCTCCAGCTTGCCATCCTCTTGCCTCAGCCTCCTGGAATTACAGGCACACATCACTATGCCTGGCTCTGGGGTCTTACTGCTTTCTAATTCTCATTTCTACTAGTTCACATTTATAGTACCTAAAGGTCACTGTCCTCCTGGGGAGTTGGTGCATGTGCAGAACACATCTTACTTCTTTTTACATCCCTCCCCTTCTAGGCTCTGTGGTCTTCATTTCCATCTGCGGAAGGGTAGAGGAAGCTCCCACTGCAAGCTCTCGCCCCACCTCCCCTGCCTGCCCCATCTGTGCCCTCACTCTTTCTCCCTCTCCTGGCTCCCGCCTCCCCCCAACCAGCACATCCTTCCCGCAGGTCTGCCTTTGACCGACAGTGACCCCGCAGCTGGTGGGGAGGCTGGCTGGCCTCAGGCCCCTGCAACCACGTGCCAGTGCTGGGGTAGAGGGTGGTTGTGAAAGGGATGGCACAGACGCCAGCCTGGCAGCATTGCAACACGCCTGGCCCGACTCCGAGCTTCCAGTCCCTTCGGGCCCCAGGCTGGATGCTCCTGCTTCCTCCGCAGAGCCTGCTACACTCTCCAGACACTGAGTCGGTGTCCTTTTTCTTCTTGTTTGGTTTTTTGAGACAGCATCTCACGAGATAATTCAGGTTTCTCTTGAACTCACTTTGTAGCCCAGACTGGCTTCTGGAACTTTAGGTGACCCTCCTGCCTCAACCTCCTGAGTGTCGGGATTATGGGCATGTGTCACTACGCCTGGCTCCTGAAGTCCTGACCTCTGTAAAGCTACAGTAGCAGCACCCCTGTTTTGCCAGTCGTATCCTACTCTCAGCCACACAGATTTCCTGTTTACAGAAGGGGAAACTGAGGTATACATAAGCATATTCTAGGATTAGTGAGAGATGATTGTCCTTTCCCTTCTCAGACTCCTAGCCATCTTTCTGGGTCCCTGCTGGGGTCAGCCCTACCCACCCCACCCACAGCACACACTGCAAGTCCCTGTCCATGACCCCTCTCTGTAGTCCCTCTCCCACCTCCCTTAAGGTCTGACTGGGGCTGCTGCAAGGTGGGCCACCACCATATCTGCTTAGAATTCTCCGCTCAGATGGGCATGGTGGCGTAGCCTGTAATCCCAGCTACTTGGGAGGCTGAGACCGAAGGATTGCAAATCTAAGTCCAGCATGGGCAATTTAGCGGGGCTTTGTCTCAAAAAAGATATTGGGGATGTAGCTCAGTCCTAGCAAGCACAAGGTCCTGAGTTTGATCCTGAGTGCCCCCCTCAAATAAATTAAAAAAAAAAGGACTGGAGATGTAGCTTAGTGTGAGGACCCTGGGTTCAATTCCCAACACCAAGGGCTGGGGAATTTAGCTCAGCAGTTAGAGTGCTTGCCTTGCAAGCACAAGGTCCTGAGTTCGATCCCCGGCACCACCAAAAAAAAAAAAAAATTCCCAACACCACACACAAACGCGCACTCACACACACACACACACACACACACACACACACACACCCTCTACTCCTGAGCATTCAAGATTTAGCTCTTAAGGAGGCTGAGGCTGAGGTTGCCAGCTGCCTTCCTTATAGATATTGAAGAAACAGGCTCAAGTGGGCGTGGCCCTCGCCCTGGCATCAGGCACTAGGTCTGGAGCCCTGTGAGTCACCCTCTGGGAGGGGAGCCACCTCCGCGCAGGTGCCTGGAGCTCGCCAAGAAACAGTGGAATTCCCTCAGTGCCAAAGGCATCAGGGGCCAAACCAGGCCCCCAGACTCCAGCCCGGGCCTGCCCGGGGCTGAGAACTGAGGGGGTAGGAGGGAGCGAGCAGGACGCCCAGGTTCTGCCCCCGCTTCCCCGAGTGCCAGCTCCCAGCCTGACCCGACACCTGGTGCCGACTCCTGACCCAGCACCATGGAGGAGTGTTGGGAAAGATGAAGGCGCCCAACAGCAGGGTGTGTGGGCCTGTGCTTGTGTCAGCCTGCTCTCTGGGAGGCTGAGGCAGCAGGATCCCAAGTTCGGACTGAATTAAGTAGCAAGAGTCTGTCCCAAAAAACAAAGTAACAAAGTGGACAACACAGCTGGAGAAGGACGGGAACCAGGCGGGGCAGGAATTGCAGTCCAGGGAGAGGGATACCCAGCTAACCCGGATGGAAGAGAGCCCCCCCCACCCCCCCATGGAGGGGACAAACTGAGGAAAGAGGGACGGGCAAGAGAAAGCAAGGCCCGTGGCAAGCAAACAGTAGGCGGGGGAGATAACAGAGGGAAGGAAAAACAGGAAGCAGAAAATGAGCCCCAAGTGCAGCAGCCAGAGGGGGCCTGGAGCCGGCAGTAGGCGGAATCAGATAAGACCTGAGGAAGACAGTGAATAACAAAGCTCGGCTCTCCCGGGCGTTTGGGGTCACAGCTGTGAAGCAGGTGTTAGTAAGATGGGAAAACGAGCCAAGGATGGAAAGTTCGAGGCTAGTCTGGGCAAGGTAGCAACATCACTGTCTCAAAAATTAAAAAAAAAAAAATTTTTTTTAAAAAGGGGCAGGGCAGCAGGACTGCTGGGGCTGAACCTCTGCGCGAAGGTCCTGGGTTCAGTCTCCAGTCCTGCAGCCCTGAAGCCCAGGTTTGTTTTTGTGCTGAGGGTAATGAGGCAAGGGCAGAATTAAGCTCAGGGTTAGCTCTGCTCTGTCTGAGATGCACTGGAAAGTGCAGAGAGGGAGAAAACAGAGGCAGCAGAGACAGAAAGGTGCAAGACTTGGAGAGGAATCAGGTCAGTGGGGCACACCTGTAATCTCAGCCATCTGGGAGGCTGAGGCAGGAGGGCAAATTCCTGTCGAGCTCAAGCAATTTAGCAAGATAATCGCAAAAGTAAAATATAAAAAGGGCTGGGGATGTAGCTTAGTGGTAGAGCACCCAAAATTCAGTCTCCAGTACTCAGTGAAGAAAGAAAGAATGGATGGATGGACGGGGAATGTAGCTCGGTGAGAAGGGCTTGGATTGGATCCTAGCACCACAAAAAACAGAAACAAAATGAGACTTAGAAAGGGACAGAGGCTGGGGATTTAGCTCAGTGGTTAGAGTGCTCGCCTTGCAAGCACAAGGGTCTGAGTTCGATCCCCAGCTCCTCTCCGCCAAAAAAAAAGAAAGAAAAGAAAGGGACAGAGGTAATCAAAACTGAGAGCAGGAACAAAAGCAGGAAGGACCCCCCTCACACACATACACACACAGGTGAAGGCCACAGTACCAAGAACCATGCAGCCAGTGTGCGGAAGGAAGGAGAAACTGAGGCAGGGCTGTGAAGAATCACTCGGAGGCACGAGGGCTGCTGCGAGGCTTGGGGAATCTTTATTAAGCCGGGCCCTCCAGGAGGCCCGCAGGGATGGGACAGGGGTGGGTGCTGGGTGCTCAGTGCTTCTCGCTGGGCGCAGGGGTGCTGGCGCCCACGGCCACCTGCACCTTCTCGATGAGCTCGGCCCACTGGCGCCGCATGTCTTCCACCACCGGCTCGAACCAGCCCTTGAGGCGCGCCTGGAAGGCCTCGGCCTGCTCCTCCACCTTGGCGCGCACCTCCTCCATCTGCTCGCGCACCACGTCCAGGCGGTCGCGCGCCTGGCCGCCCACCTCCTCCAGCCGCCCGCGCAGCCGCTCGCCCCAGGCCTGCGCGCGCTCCCGCAGCGGCTGGCTCGTCTGGGCGGCGCGCAGGCGGCCCTGCTCCACCAGCGACCCCAGGCGCTCGCGAATGGCGCTCACGCCGCGCTCGGCGCCCTCTTGGGCCCCGGCCTTGTACACGGCCAGGCGCTTCTGCAGGTCCTCGGCGTCGCGCAGCAGCCGCTTGCGCAGCTTGCGCAGGTGCGAGGCCAGGCGCGCGCGCAGCTCCTCGGCGCTCTGGCCCAGCATGGTCTGCACCTCGCTGCGGTACTGCGTCAGGCGGTTGCGCACCTCCTCCATGTCCGCCCCGAGTCGCGCCTGTGCCGCCTGCAGCTCCTTGGACAGCCGGGCCTTTGTGTCCTCTGCCATCGGTCCCAGTTCCTGCTCCAGCTCGGACTTGTAGGCCTTCACCTCCTTCATGGTGTCCTCCATCAGCACCCTGCGGCCCGGAGAGGGGACGCGGGTGCGGTGAGGCCTGGTTATGGGGGACCCAGAGGGCCAGGAGGGAGGGGAGAGAGGCCCAGAGAGGGAACAGGCAGGTGTGGCAGCAGAGAAAACCAGAGAGGTAAAGCTACCAGATAGAAGCCAGGTGTGGCGGAGCAAGCCTGTGATCCCTGCCCTCTGGGAGGCTGAGACAGGAGGATTCCAGAGTGTAAGTTCTAGCCCAACCTGGGCAATTTAGCGACTTATCTCAAAATTAATAAAGGGCTGGTGGGGCTGGGGTGTGGCTCAGTGGTAGAGCGTTTGTGTAGCACTTGTGAAACCTGGGGTTTGATCCCTAGTACCACCAAAAAAGGGGGGATGGCTGAGGATGGAGCTCAGTGCAGAGGCCCAGGGTTCAATCCCCAGTACCAGAAGAAGAAGGAAGAGTGGGAGCAAGGAAGGGACTGAGACCCAGATCCCTCCCCCCAGGAGATGGTGACAAGGAAGAAAGAGTACCCGGAGGACCTGAGGCACTGCCCCTCGAGGGTCCCGGGCCAGCTCGGGCACTCACGTGAGTTCCTGGGTGACCTGGGAGCTGAGCAGCTCCTCCTGCACCTGGTCAGACAGCGTCTGCACCCAGCGCAGGTAATCCCAGAAGCGGCCCAGTGCCAGCTCCCAGGGCTGTCCGCTCTGCCACATGGCTGGCTCCCGCACCTCTGGCGCTGGCTCCCCCACTTCCAGCGCCGGCTCCACATCGGCCTGGCATCCTGTGTGGGCAAGTGCAAAGCGGGGTCAGGGTCCTGTGCCCCATCAAGCACACAGGACTCTGCCGGGCTAGGTGCCCTCAGAATGCCCCTCGGCTTCTCTGAGATATAATGGGCAGGAAGGGGTGGCGTGTATTCAATCACTTGTCAAACATGTATTTTCGTTTTGTGCTTTGGAGACATGGTCTGGCTATGTGGTGCTGGCTGGCCTTGAACTCTCCTGGCTCAGCCTCCCAAGTGCTGGGATCACAGGCGTGCGCCACCACACCCAGCAAGCACATGCTGTCTTGGTTTGCCCTGTGCAGAACTATGCTGGGGTGACAGAATAAAAACCCATCCCAGCTGACACTTGGTAGGTACTCAGTTCTATCAGACAAGGACGCCTAGAAGTGGTAATGACACGAATAACAGGAATATGGGTGAGGGAAACCGAGGCCCAGAGAGAGTAAAACAGCTGCTCAGAGCTGATGAACGGCAGGGAGCCTCAGACCCAAGCCTCCCTCTCTTGGGTGACATGGGCACAGAAGACGGGATCTTGGGCTCGAAAGGGACCAGAGTGGAGAAAGGGAGGTGCAGGGCCCTGAACAGGCCCCACCTCATACCTGCCAGGAGCGTGACCACCAGCACAGCCCACAGGACCTTCATCTTCCCCTCCGCGATGGTCAGCCTGGGGAGGGAGGAGCTGTCAATCAGCAGGGAGGACTCCGCCCACCCCTGCCTCCAGCGCCTAATCCAATCACAAACCCTCCTCAAGCGTCCCTCTCCCCGTCCCTCTCCCCGCCAAGTCTATGTAACTCCCTCTTTGTCTTCTACTATCTCTCCATCCCCGGTCTGCTCCAAGGCCAAAATTCCATCTCCCTCTCCCGGGGTTCAAATTCCATTCCACCCCCACCCTACCCCGCCCCAGCTCCATTTGAGGCTGGGCCGGGCTCTGCGTGGTTGCAGGTCCCCGGTCCTCTGGCCGCGCGTTCCAAGCTCCAAGCCAGCGTCTGAGCGCTGCTTTCCAATTATGGGCCGATTTAACCCTCCTGTAAAAGTTCTCTCTCAGTCTGGTCGAGCTATCCCTGCACCACCAGTGACGGAGGTCTCAGGATGATAGGGGCATCCAGTAGGTGCTCAATAAATGACATTTCGTAGGCTCTGGCTATGGCTCATGGCCTGGTTCTTGCTTCACACCCAACTGCGCCCCAGCCTGCCTTCTAGCCGGACCTTCCCTGGGTCCAGTCCCCAGATCCCGTCTGTCCCGACTCAGCCCAGTCACTTATCCCCTAACTCGTCCCAAGGGGCTCTCCTGAGCTTCCTTGCTTTTTCTTCCCTGTTTCCGACTCTTCCTGGAGCCCAGGGAGTCCCGAGGTCCCCAGCCACGCCTTCCAAAGAACCCTTCGCCCCGACAGCTTCTCTCACCCGACAGAACCACGGTTCTGATGCAGAACCACGTCCTGGGCCTCCGCGGGGTCTGAGCAGGACTGCGGGATACCGGACTCCTCCAATTATAGGACTCCCCCTGCCCCGCCCCTCCCCAGGGCCGGGGCGGGCTGGGCCAGCCCCCTGTCACGAGGCTGCTGCACCCCCCCGCTGGGAGGAGGGGGAAGAGGTCTGACCTAGACGCATCGTGAGGCGACACCTCACCCAGTAGCCTAGGTGTCCTCCACGCCGGGGTGCTGGGGTGTCCTGTCCCTCCGCGCAGGCGGATAAGTACAGCTGGGGAGGGACTGGTGTGGTGGGCATTACTGGGATGCGGAGGAGGGGAAGGGCCAATGCGGCTTTGCGAGTAAAACCTGGCTTACCACCCGGCTCCCTCTCGGGCGCAGGCGAGCGTCTCGGAGCCCCTTTCCCCGCTTGTGAAAAGGGGAACTCAGCACCCACTGGCACCGGCAGCCAGGACGGATCCCGGCGCCGCCCACGCCGCGCCTTCCTCAGGGCTCTAGGCAGCAATGCCCAGCGAGGACTCGAACCCCCTGCCAGGGCTTCGAGCCCGACTCTGCCAGTTGCCGGCGGTGTGACCTCGGGCAGAAGACCCAGCTGCTCTCTGAGCAGCGTTTCTTTACCCCCAAAAGTGAAAAGCAGTGGGCGTGGTGGCGCAAGCCGGTAACCCCGGCACTTCGGGAGGCCGAAGCACAAGAGTTCGCCTAGGTCTCAAGCAAAAATAAAAAGGAGGGCACACTGAGCTCCGCAAGGCCAGGGAGGAAGGGAGGGAGCCCCCACACCCGACCAGGCCCCCGCTGTTTGCCTTGCACCACAGCGCCCGGCAGGGAAGATCGCGGGTGGGCGGTGTCTCGGGGTTACTAGGGGTCAGCTCCCCCGCCCCCCCGGGTGCAGACAGGGTTTCCGCTCCCGTCTGGAGAGGGGTCGGGTGCCTTTCATCTGGCCCCACTTCGCAAAATCCTGACTCCTCTGGCAACCCGAGGGGGGGTCTTCGGCATCCCCTACTCATTCCTGAATCGTCCTGAATCTTTGTGGGCAGCTTGAATCCTCAGAAAAAGCCCCCAAGCCCTATATTCTCTGCCTTTTCCGGGATCTGAGAAGACCCGAGTCCCAGCTCTGCCCCGACCTCTGCACTCGGCAAGTGTCATGCATTACTTCAGTTTGTGGGGACAAAGTCCTCTGCGGCCACTCTGGCCAGGTCACCAAGGGGTGAGTGACCTCACGATCCCGCTGTGCGGGCGAGAGGCGTGTGATGTCCCCACAGCAGGGCAGAAATCACGGGACGCCGGTGTGACGCGCGCCTGCAAGCCCGGCGCCCGTCGTGCGACACCCGCGCCCCCTGCCGGCGGCCGCGGCGAGCACCCCGGAGAAAAGCAGGCCTCCCACTTCCATTTTTTTTTCAGGTATATTTTTTGTATTTTTCTTTTTCTGTAAAATGTCTCGGTTCTTCCATAACTTATAAACATGATTTATACCGAGGAGTAGAAGGGAGGGCGGGCGGGGCGGGCTGGCGGCGGGGAGCTCCTCTTGCTGCCCCTCGGGCCGGCTCGGCGGGGCCTGGCGGGGACACCCCGCCACTCCTCCCTGAGGTTGTGCGGCTGCCTGTTCCTGGTGCTCAGGATCGATGCCCCTCGACCCGAGTCCCCTCGGGCACCCCAGGCCCACCGGGGTCACCGGCCCTTGCACGCAGAACCCTCGGTCCCAGGACCCCTCCTCAGCTGCGGGGTGGTGGCCCCCTCCTTTCCGCTGCCCCCGACCCCCAGGAAGGAGGGAAAGGAGGGGGGCTGGGGTGCCCTCCGTGGGGAGGGGCGGAGGCGGGATCTGAGGGCGCAGGCTCAGCCAATGGTGAGGCCGAAGCCACACTGGAACTTGTTCTTGCGATGGTTCAGGAAGGCCCCGAGCGCCAGCGTCAGGGGAAGTGGCGGCAGCTTCTTCTCCAGCGTGGCGCCCACGATCCAGTTGCTGTCCACGGAGCCTGGTGTGGGGAGCAGCTGAGATGGTGAGATGTGCCTGGTGCCCACCCTGCCCGGGCAGAAGGGGTGCTCCCCACCTGCAGACTGCACACCTCAGCGACCTCACGGACCCGGGGAGCAGATGGCTCGCTTGGTGACCATGGACCCATGGGAACCCCACCCAGTCTTGCCCATGTGTAATCATTCTGTCCCCTACTGCATATTCTACTGTCCTCAGCACCACACAGCACCAGGCCGGGCCCTTGTAGCAAGACTCGAATTTCCGCTAAGAATCGGGCACTGGGACGGTTCCTATGGGTGCGATGGGCAAGTGCACTGTGGAAAGCGGGCAAAACTGATCTGCCTGGCAAGGCTCCTCACAAAGTAGCAGGAAAGGCAGGCCATGGTGGCAGGTGAGTCCTGGCCTGGTCACCACCTTCAGAAACCCATCCTGGATGACCAAAGGGGCTTGTGGTGGTCTTTACACACCCAACCTGAAACACTGGAGGTCCCACGAGGTGGGACACCGGGTGGGTCGGCCACCTACAGCAAGCTTCAGGACCTGGCTGCGACCATACTGCAAGTCTCAAGTTTCCCAAAAGTGAGATAAGCACGGTGGGCCAGAAGCTCTGCGAGTTGCCTCCAATTTGTGGGAGACACAGAAGGGAGAGAGGCACTGGCCAGGCTTGGCTGACACATCGCCAGGTGCTCCAGGCCTGGGCCCTGGCCCCCACTTCCCAACAAGCCATCTGGGTAATCCGAGGCCCCCAGAAGGCCCTGAACACTGCTGTCTTGTCACCTTCTTTGGCCTCCACACTCACTAAAAGCTGAGTCACCTCTTATGTATTTTCTATGCAGGGAAACTGAGGCCTCTACCTTTGAAGAGGAGATTGGCCTTGGGCAGGTCCAGCTGGTAGCCAAATGAGACACTGGTGTCCTGCATCCTTGTGCTAGCCTCGAACTCCACGCCCACCTGCAGCTGGAGGACCCGAGACAAGGCACAAGGGTAAGCCACCCACCCGGACTCCTGGGGATACCAGCCCTGGTGTGGGAGGCACAGCCGGCCACCCCACCCACTCACCTGGTCACTGGCTTTGTGGTAGTATGTTGCATGCATGCCCGCCTGGCCTAACGTCACTGTTGCCAACCAGTTGTTTACTGAAAGAGAGCAGGTGGGGGTAGGGGCAGGTCACAAGGGCACGAAAGAACCCCGCTGCGCCCTCACACTTGGGAGCCTGCCCCAGCCCCTCCTCCCTCAGACCCAGGGGTCCACACCCACTCACGTGTATATTTCCCAGCTAGAGACATGACAGTGCCCTCTTCCCCGGGCCGCCGGTGGTAGACCAGCTCTCCACCCAGGGCGAGACAGGGTGTGATGCTCTGGAGGTAGTGGGCCACGAGGATTCCTGCAGGGGAGCGGCGGTCAGTTCACCCATCCGGCACTGGGCATCTCCTCCTTGGGGAAGCCCTGCCACGTGCCTGCCAAGGCCCAGGCTGTCCTCAGGCCCCACACATGCTCCTTGCATCTGGGCCCTGTGGAGCACATTCTGGGGCCATCAGCCTCCTGGGACCACACCCTGCCTACACAGCATCGAGCAGCCAGCACTCATTCACCATGGACAGAGGAGGGTGGATCCAGGCTGAGCCCTGTTTCCTGTGAGTAGCTGGGAGGAGCAGTGGCCAGGTGACAGCTGGGCCCAAGTCTTGGTCCCACTGCCAGGAGCCGTGCCACCTCCAACCAGTGGTGTCACTTCTCTGACAACCTGATTACTCCCTGGGGTTGTGACGATGGCTAAATGACAGCTCTGCTCTCCCAAGGGTAGCCACACTGAGGTCCTAGCCTGGCGTCCCCTGTCCCTTGGCAGCAGCAATGCCACCCCTGGGGCCAAGGTCTGACCTCCTACTGTGGTATTTGGACTGAGGACCAGGACACCCCGAGCTCTCTAACCCCTGCCCAGTTCTGGGGATTGAACCCAGGGCCTTCCCACTGAGCCACACCCCCAGCTTCTCTCATCTCTGGCCCTCTTCAAGTGACTCCCATATGACAGAGGGCTCTGCTTCAAACAGAAGCCTGACTTTCTGCCCAGAACCTGCTGTGGCTCCCCAGTGCCCTGGAAAGATCCTGCCTCCTCAGAGCAAAGCAGTAAAGCCCTGTGTGGCTTGGTACCATCAGAGCAAGGTCACATCCCCACCCACCATGCAGGTGACCTCATCCCGGGCTACACAAACACACGGACCTTCCTCCGCTCACCTTGCGCCCAACCAGCTGAACACCTGTACTAACCCTCCTGGATGTGGCCACTGCTCTCCTGTATGCCACCCACCAGTGAGCATCACCACGGCATCCCCAGAGTGGACAGCACAGATAGGCGGACCTGGGAAGGACCCCTAGGACCTTTCAGCTTCTCCTTAGGCTGGTGTCTTGTGGCAGATCCCACTGAGCCCCCAACAGAGCAGGTAAAGGACCACGCGCCACAGGGCACCGCTGCCAATCGGGCCTCCTGTCACTCCCACGGGCACCCAGAGCACACCTGCCCCCCCCCCATCCGGCTCAGGGCCTCGTTCTCCATCATGGGGCTAAGAATGGAGCGTGGCCTCAGCCCCACAGGCCTTGCTCTGGACCTGTGCCCGCCCAAGCCCCTGAGCCCCAACTGTCTTCCTTCTGTGCTGGCCACACCCAGCCCCACTGCACCTGAGCTGGGCAGTTCTCACCCAGCAGCCATTCTGACATACCAGAGATGTCCCTAGTGGGCTTGGAGAAGCTGTCCTGGCACCCAGATGGAGGAAGCCATCGAACACCTGATGTGGCTCAGGCCAGCCCCGCCCCAGAGAAATGTGGCCTCGGTCAACAGCGAGGGCAGAGAAACTAGGGCCAGCTCCAAATATTCCTGCACTTACAACAGCGGCTGGCACCTCAAGTGTTCGGTAAGTGTGTTGTCCAAGCAAAGGAACAAACACAGGTGGACAGCACTGACTACCTGCCTCCAAACCTGAGAGGCGGGGTCGCTGGGCACCTGGAGCTGCCCGGCATGGCGGGAAGGTACGCTGCCCTGCCCATTTCCCAAACCTGCAGGGTGTGATGCTGGCAAGAAAGAGGGGGCCATGGGGTGGGAAGGTCAGCTGGGCCCTCACCCCTGGCCTCTCCCCTGCCTGGCCAGGTCCACAGTGGCATTCCCAGGGCAGATGTGCAGGTTGGCAGCACCCAGGGGAAGGTGGTGCTTGGCTCCAGCCAGGCAGGATCTTTCCACCTCAGCCATTTGAAGCTGGGTGTGGTGGTTTGGCCCATACTCCTGGCATTCAGGAGGCCAAGGCAGGACTGCTGGGAGTTCAAGGCCAACCTGGAATAGGGAGATGCTGTCTCATAAAACCAAAAATAAATTTACTAAATTTTGAGACACAGTCAAGCGTGGTGGTGCACACCTGTAATCCCAGCACTTGGGAAGATGAGGCAGGAGGATCACTGCAAGTTTGAGGCCAGCATGGGCTACTTAGTGAGTTCAAGGCCAGCCTGAACAACATGGTGAGACCCTGTTTCTAAAAAACCAAAATAAATGAATAAATATTGAGACATGGTCTCTCTAAATTGTTCAGGCTGGCCTTGAACTTGTGATCCTCTGGCCTCAGCCACCCGAGTCACTGGGATTACAGGCATGGGACACCATGCCTGACCTGTAATGCCTTCTTCACGAGAACTTCCTCTTTTCTTCAAATTCCCCTCTGCCTAGACGCTGCCGTTTACAGAAGCTGTCCCTGTTACGCCTAGTGAGATGGACCTTTGTTAAAAGCCTTCAGAGTAACCTAGACTTTTCCTAGGTGGGATTTTTCTTTTTCTTTTTTTTTTCCAGACAAGGGTCTTGGCATATAGTCCAGGCTGGTCTCGAATTCATGATGACTCTTCTTCCTCAGCCTCCCAAATGCTAGGATTACAGGTGTGTACCACCAACCACCACGCCTGGTCTTTCTTTTGATTTTTTTGAGACAGGGTCTCGCTATTTAATTCAGGCTGGCCTTCAATTTGCAGCAATCCTGCCTAAACCTCCAAAGAGCCGGGATTACCGGCCTCTGCCAATGTGTCTGGCTCCCAGGCAGGATTTCTTTTTCTTTTTCTTTCTTTTTTTTTTTTTTTGTGGTGCTGGGGCTTGAACTCAGGGCCTTGTGCTTGCAAGGCAAGCACTCTAACCACTGAGCTAAATCCCTGGCCCCCTGGCAGGATTTCTTAAACATGAACACATTGTATCAATACTATTTTAAAGGCAAAAGCCAGGCATGGTGGCACATGTCTGTAATTCCAGCATTCAAGAGGCTGAGACAGGAGAATCACCAGGAGTTCAAGGCCAGCCTGGACCACACAGTGAGGCACTGTCTCAAAAAAACCTCCTTTCTTATTCCCCCACACCCAGCAAACTCCATCTGCTCCACCTAGATCCCAACTGAGTCTCACCCCTCCCTGTCCCTGTAGCAGAAGCCCCTGGGGTCACAGAACTCTCATCAGAAGCCATCACACTCTGGAGCCATCCCAGACCTGCTCAAGTCCTGTGACCGAGATCTCCTGACACCTCTACTGGCCTGCCCCAGTCTGCATTTCTGCTCCCCTCACCAGGAAAGCTGTCTGCCCGGCTCTGTCTCTCGTCCTTTGGGCTTGGTTCAGATTTCACCTGCAGAGCGAGGCTTCTCCCAGGATTCTGCCCACCCCTCTCCAGGCCTCAATCTTTACCCAGAGCCCCTTTCTTTTCATGTTCCTGGGGACTGAACCTAGGGCCTTTGCACTGAGTTACATCCCAGGCCCTTTTTTGAGAGGGGTCTCGCTAAGTCACCAAGTTACCCAGGCTGGGCTAGGAGGGAATGATGATCCTCCTCCTTCATCCTCCCAAATGCTCAGATTACAAGTGGGCAGCAGTACACTCTGTTTCCCACAATCTTTTTCATCATCTGACTTTTTTTTTTTTTGAGACAGGTTCTTGCTATGTAGTCCAGGCTGGCCTTGAACAGTGCTGGGATTACAGGCATGTGCAACCATGCCTGGCTGTAAGACCCTGTTTTAAAATAAAAAAATGGCTGGGTGTGGTGGTGCATGCCTATAGTCCCAGCATTCTGGAAGCAGAGGCAGGAGGATTGCTACAAATTTGGGGCCAGCCTAAATGATTTAACAAGACCCTGGTTCAAAAAAAAAAACAAAACAGGCAAGGGATGTAGCTCAGCAGTAAAGAGCCCCTGGGTTGAATCCCCAGTACTGCTAGGAAAAAACAAAACGAAACAACAAAAAAAAGAGGAACTGAAAGGGAGCAAGCACAATTCCAGACCACAATTCCAGACGGTCCCTGCCCCCACCCCACCCAAACACAAGTCTCAAACTGTCTCCCTCCCCAGCTGCGCGTGGCTGGTCACTCTGTGATGTGCTGTGCCCTGAAATAGCCCCCAGCCAACACCCAGAGCAGCTCATGGGGACTCAGTGCCCACCACGTGCCTGGTGTTACTCAAAGCCTTGCACGAGTGTGAACTCATTTAACCCACTCGGTTCCAGAGGGGAAACTGAGGCCCACCTCACAACTCAGGCAGCATGGGCCTGGGTTCCAACCTGTGTCCTTACCCGAGACACTGCGCAGGTGTCTTTCTCTTTGTTCCCGCTGTGCTGGGATGGGACTCCCAGTTACATCCCAACCCTTTTTGTAGTTTTAATTCTGAGACCAAGTCTTTCTAAATCACTAAGTTGCCCACGCTGAGCTTGAACTTGTGATCCTCCTGCCTGAGCCTCCCAGAGTGCTGGCATTACAAGCATGCTCTGACTTCGGCTGATTCTCAGAGGAGGGAAAAGGGAGGTCAGAGACGTGAACGCATCTGTGGGTGACAGGAACAGGGGTTCTGTGACTGCCCTTCACAGCGGGCTATTACTGGGTTATGGCTCTCACCTGAACCCACCAAGACGTCTGGGTTCCCCAGGGTGACGGCTGCAGTGAAGTCTGAACCCCGGTACTCCCCGTCCACCTGCCAGTTCACGAACTTTGACTGCTGTGTCTGTGGGGAGGGGAACGTGAGTGGTGGGGTGAGACTGGGGGCGCCTGGCCGTGGGGCAGCAGGGCATGCACCTTCTCACCTGGATGGCCATCTTGGACCTAAGGCCAGGGCCCAGCTGGTGAATGATCTGAGCGTTGAGGCTGCCGCTGTTGTCCATGTCGCCCACCAGCACGGGGAAGGCCTGGGGACGGAGAGGTCAGAGGTCAGAGGTCTCAGGCCATATAAGTGAGTGGCAGCCTGGGCAGCAACCAGCGTCACCTCCTCCTGGAAGCTTCCCTGTCCAGTTCGCTTGAGCGAGGATCCCCGCCAGGCGCCCCCCCCAATCGCAGTCCTGTCAGCTCCAGGTTATTACTCTCTGGGGCAGGTCTGTCCCACCCTACTGAAAGATGAATTCAGTGGCTGTCTCAGTCACTGTTGCGTCCCAGCACAGGGCCGGGCACAGAACAGGGGCCGGTGCAAAAATTTAGTAATAATCAGCAGGCCCTAACCTGGCACTGCCCCTCTCTGTCCAGGCCTGCGGTGCCCCCGTCCCACTTCAATATCCAGCCTCCGCAGGGCAGCCCAAGGTCTAGTCTGAAGCAAAAATCAAATGAGAGCCTCTTTTCCCTGTTCAAATCTGTTTGCGGCTCTGCAGCGCCCCCTAGAGAAAGTCTGAGCACCTAGTTTGGCACCCAAAGACCTGTGTAATCTACAGCCCAGCCTGCCCACCTCAGGTAATCACTGGTGACAAAGTTGTGGTCACTCCCGTCTCCCCAGAATCACCCAGCACAGGGCCAGACGGAGAGCAGGAGCTCCAGGGACACTGCCGAGGGAAAGAATCACCCATGGCCCACTGCACCTGTCCCCACCTCCCACAGGGCTCTCAGCAGCAGTGACCTCCTCCCAACAAAGCTTTCTTAGCTGGGTGTTTGGCCACGTATTTGTTCTAAGAAAGATACAATGAATGAAAGACAGAAGAGCCTACCTCTGTGGGACTCAGCTGCTTTGTCCCCACATACGTGACCCCGAAGTGGTAAGTGGACTCCCCGATTGTGCTGAGGGCTACTGTGTGGTTCACCTGGGAGAAGAAGGAGGGGCTGTGGGGTAGGTGCCAGTCTGGCTTCCCCGCTGGAGCTGGCGATGAGGTTTCTGGGCTGGGCAGGAATGGAGACTGGAAGGCAGGGGCTGGTGACATAGCTCAGTGACAGATCACATACTTAGCATGAGCAAAAGCCCTGGGTTTTGCTCCACACACACCACAAAAATACTGGACAGTGTGGCCTGATAACAGACTCAGGGGAGCTGTGCTGGAGCAGACTACACCTCTGGTGCTTTGCTCTTGTGGGCTGTTACAGGGTGAGGGGCACCTCTGGATTCTGGGTCCCCAAAGCCTACCCCTGGCCCCATTAAGCAGTCAGCCTGGCCTTGTGTCTCAGTCTTCTCAATACTAAGGGACATGGCCCTTCACAGAGACTCTGGGGTTGTATGTGCAGATGCAGGGGAAGTTGGGGATAGCCTCTAGCAGGGCAGAGGCACTAGGAAGGCTCACCTGGAAATGGTTACTCAACCCTTTGTTGACTGTAAGTTTGACACCCTCCATCTGAATGGGAAACAGCTCTGGAGAAAAGAAACGCCGTCACACTCCACCCTATACAAGCCTCTTCTTTCCTTGCCACACCCCCAGAACATCTCACAAAGTATGCTAACCAGTACAGAGGTTGTACTGCCTAGTGGATAAGGCCAGGGCCACGCCACCCATGCCATCACCCGTATGGTTTTAGGCAAGTCACTTTTTAAGTCAAACTCATCATCACACGGAATTGTTCCAAAGATTTAATGACAACACATGCTGAATACCAGAATAGCGCTCATTAATAAATCCCTACCACTCTTGCTATCATAATTATTCCAAGCTAGGATCCACAGGCCTTGGGTTCCACCCCTCATGGGACCCTTGCAGGGCACCTTGCTGACCCTGTGACCTTGGGCCTCAGTTCCCTTCCCGATCACACCAGGAATCAGGTGTAGTGAGCGCGCGGCTACTGAGCTCCCTCAGGCTTTTCTCTACTGCTGTGACATTTCGTCCCGAGGCTGCACCATTGATTCCGCAGTTCTAAGCCCCAGTCTCGCCATTCCACCATCCGATCCCAACGTCAACTCCCAAAACTCGGCTAAACAATTCCAATGGTGCATGCCGATTCCCAAGGTTCCTCGTGTCCCCTCTCCCCAGAGATCCGGACCGTCACTCCCCGCCGCGCCGCTCGCCCCTCACCCTTGCACTTCCGGTGGCACTCCTCGAACGTGCCCGGGTTGGGCAGGCAGCCGCAGGCCCCATCATCAGCGGCCCCTGCGGCGCTGGAGGCTGCAGTCCCGGGCGTCCGTTCCGAACCTCGGCCCGCGCTGGCCCCAGCGCCCAGGCCGCCCCCGAGCGGCGGCAGTGTAAAGCCCGGCGGCGAGGGCGGAGGCGGCGGCAGCCCCACGAGGGCTGGGGCAGGCGGCGGCGGCGGGCCTGCGGGCGGCGAGCTAGCGGCCAACACGTTCCCCATGCTCGCCTGCGAGGGGAGATGTCAGTGGGCGGAGGTCAGGCCCTGCTTGTCCTGGTCTCAGCCCCAGGCAACCTCAGCCCTGTTCTGGACCCCGGTTCTCACTGGCGGCGGCGCCTGCTCCCAGCCTGGGCTCCGCTCCCACCCCGTGCGCCGCGCGCAACCCAACCCGCTGCTGCCGCCGCCGCCACCGTCGCCCCGCCCCTTCTAACCCATTGGTTCAGTATGCCCTGGGATCCACCCACCGCTCTGAGGGGCCGACCTTTCTATTGGAGTAATGGCTGGAAGTTCCACCCATCTCTCTCGAACTCCTTTTCTATTGGTTCCCACTCCGAAAGTGGGTCCGACAGGGCTCCTCTCCCTTTCCATTGGCTCGGGACGCCCTCGCCTATTGGCTCATGGAGCCGCGGGTTCTGGTGCTAGCCTGTCATTGGTCTGTGCCGAGCACTTTGCAACGCCCATTGAAGCGAAGCCCCGCCCTCTCCCGGAGGCGTCCTCTCTTTTGACTCCACCCCGTGGGGAACGCTGTGATAATTGGTTGGTTTTGACCCTCGAAGTATCCTGATTGGGTCTGTGTGTACAGGGAACAAGCATGGTGACGTATAAACTTGGTTTTCTCATTGGCTAATGTGCCAGGGTCGTAGGACACAGTAAAGATGGGTTGCATCGGAGAGGCTGCTAGGCAGCAAGGTCAGGCCTCGCGTCCCACCAAGCATCGCGGCAGACGGGAACCCTCTCTGGTTCGGACCAAAAGCCGGAAGTGCTGACTTTTCCCACAGTGCCTTGGGAAAAGTCTAACCAGTTCTGTGAACCCTGCTCCGTTTCTTGTTACCCACAATGCCCCCATTACCTCAACGCAACTGTAGCCTTGGACCCACCCCTTCGTTACCCATCATGCCGTCGGCTCCCCGCGTCACTGCGGCGTCTATCGCTGGCCCATTCATTCCTGTCCCATTACCCAGCATGCGTTCGCCCCATTCATTTGGGCTTCGTTGCCTGAACTACCGTTAGCCCATTTCTGCCGGCTCACGCTCATCATTTTTCCGCCCTTTCTCTAATTAAACATCATGCTTCGGGTCCATTAACGCCAGCCATTACGCCTCATGCTCTCGGCCTCTATTTCTCCAATATTCATTGCTCTGCCTCTGGCTTGTTCATTCAGATACATTATCCACCATGCCTTCGGCTATTAGAACATTATGCATCATTTTGCCTTTATCCTACCCCTGCTTGCCATTTATCCATTAAATCTGAGCCCCTCTTACCTAATTATCTGTTACGTTTATTTCTGTGCTTTGCCCATTAGACTGTTTTGCACATAGCCCTTTTCGTTACTGCCATACACGCACAGGAGTGCTCTCCGTCTCTTTCCATTACCCATCGCTTTGTTTTTGGTTGATGCACTGTCGCTAATTCTTTTTCTTTCTTTCCTTTCCCTTGTACCGCTGGCCCTTTTTGCTTTTGTCTGTAATCCACTTTGACTTCTAACTCACTGGAACCCTGTTCAGCGTCTTCACATTTTACCCATACCCTCTTCACATCCCACAGAAGACACAAGGTCTGGTCAAAGTATAAACTCATATTTTGTAGGAAATGCTAGGTTACAAAACAATATCACAGCCCCGCCCCCAATCCAGGTGACCCACTTTTCCTCAAAGAGGGACGTTTAGGTCTCATCCCAGTGGGCAGAGGTAAAAGGATTCAGTAGTCTTCAAAATAACAGCAAATTCTTCTCCCAAGGCTGGGCGGCCAAGGCACACACAGGAAGCTCGCCTCTCTGGGACTGGGCTGGAGCTCCTGCTCGGTACACAGCAACTGGGTGGTGGGGCTCAGGGAAGGACTTGGACCCTGAGACTCCTCCCCGCAGGAGGGCGTGATGGGAAAGCGCTGCCTAGGGCTGGGAATCCCCTTCTCTCCCACCTTTGGGGAACAGACTGGGGAAGAGACAGAGTCTCTGCTGCCTGGAGGGCTCAAGTCTGAGCAGCAGGGAACCCCTAATGCCTGTGCTTGAAGATCAGTCTGGACTTACTTCCTGAGGACAAGTCAGAGGTCTGGAGTCTTTGGGATTTCTGGGGGAGTTGAGATGTGGGCCTGCCAGAGGGGAACACTATGGCCTAAGGTCACAGTTTGAGGAAGGAGTCCTTGTGGTCAGAGGTTGTGCAGAAACCTCCTAACCCTGCCTCATGAGATAAAGTTACCAGGCTTCCATCGTTTTGGCAAGTTTCTTTGGGTCTGAGATCATGGGTTAGGGGTCATAGTCGAGCCACTAGGGTAAAAGTCACAGATGAATGCCCAGCTGTTAAGTGACAGTGGCTTGGCCAGACGAAAGGGGGCACCAGGTCCCTGGCAAAAATATAAGGGATCAAAAGTGATAAGTGAGATGCCGGAGCCCTCACACATACATGGCTCGGGATACAATAAAACCTTTGTCCTGATAGGAATCAGAGGGGCTGTTATAGGACAGGGAATCGTAGATGGGGTTGATCTTGTTCAGATAGTCTTTCTCCACCTCCTCCTCTTCATCATCTTCTAGATCCAGGGAAACACCTTCCACGCTGGGTGGCTCCAGAGGCACCACAATGGGGGGCCCTAAACTTGTGGCTCCCAGCAGCAGAGGCCCTGGCCTCTCTTCCAAGGTGGGCAACTCATGGTATCGAGGCATTTCCTGAAGGGGCAGGGGAACTCAAGTTCATCTCCTGAATACAGCACAGCCCCAACCTGCCCTTGGACCCCAAAGTCCTGACTGCCCCCTCCCCATGCCAATCAGACCCAACTTCACCTGGTCATCCTGTCCCGAGTCCAAAGCTGGATCATGGACTTCACCCTGTCCCTCCTGGGCCTTACCTTTGTCCTTTGATCCCCAAGTCTTTACCTATGAACCTTTGATCTCAGTCTTGACTTCAACTATTTAACCTTGAACCTTACATAGCCCCTTGAACCCAGACTTGCTTCAGCCTGAGTATCTGACCTCTGGGCTCCCATGATGACTCTGTTGTCTTCGCCCAGCTTCAGGCGCAGTAGCTGCCAAATGTCCCTGCTACAGTGATTGTCACTGACCCAGTGAATTTTTTTTTTTTTTTTTTTTTTTGGTGCTGGGGATTGGACTCAGGCCCTTGTGCCTGTGAGGCAAGCACTCTAACCACTGAGCTAAATTCCCAGCCCGAGACCCAGTGACTTTAACTGCATGTCCTTGGACTTTTTGTTCCTGGTCTCCCGCCCTGAATCCTGAACACTCCTCAGTGTTCTGAGCACTGACCTTGAGTGGTGACCTTTGTTCCCTGAGGCTTGACCCTTCAACCCCACTCCATCCCCCCTACCCCTGAGCTCCTACCTGCTCAGCACAGGAAACACCAGCATCAAAATAGGGGGTCTTGAGTGGGCTGTGCTCCGAGGCTCCCAGAGTGAAGAGCTGGGAGGGCTGCGGCAGGAGGGGAGGGCAGGTCAGGACCCCCAGCAGCCTCTCCTGCGAGTCCCCACCCTGGCCTGGCCCAGCAGGGAAAGGAAGGACGGAGCCCCTGGGCTTGGGCTCCGGGGGAAGCGCTCACCATCTCTGGCTCCTCCAGCTTCGCCTTCGGGGTGGGCGGCTGGTAGGACGGCGGTCCTTCCAGGCTGCGGGGCAGGAGGTAGGTGAAGTGGAGGCTGAGCCCCAACGATACCCTCTCCCTGCGCCCATGATTAGAGAGCTGCTCTCTCTGGGCCTGAATCTCCCTTTCTGTGGCCCCATCTCCAGCCCGCGAACTCCTACTCATCCCTCTTCTCCCAGGAAGCACCCCAGGTCCTCTAGATGATCAAGAGCTCCTGTCACTCTGGTCCCTTAGGTGCTGCTGAGTTTGTAATTATGATACTGTTCAGTTACAGAGCCAGCTGTGAGCTCCGTGAGGGAGATGGTGAGACTGCCATCATCCAGAGTCCCTAGGACCCACTCTGAAGAATGCGGAGCACGTTTGTTCATGAGTAACAGTGCAGCGTTCCCCTATCTGTCTGTCCCCCAGGCAAGGCTAAAGTCCCTCATTCTGCACCCTCCTCACAGACCACAGCGACTGTGCACAGGACGGCTGCTAACTGTGCCTTCGCTCAGCCCGTGTTGCCTCTGTCCCTTCACGCTGGCCACGGGCCCCATCTCGCCTCTCAGAGCCCCCTAGCTGCCCTCTGCCTTGATGGCTGCGCTGGGCCAGTGCCATCTCCTCCATCCGGGCACCCTGGTGCTCAGCACTAGGCTGGTCACGCAGGAGACAGCAGCAAGCTGTAGGTCTACCTCCTCCTGTGCGTGAGCATGATTTTCAGAGCCTTTTATTTGGGGGCGATTAAACCCAGAGCCTCACACGTTAGGCAAGTATTCCCTACCACTGAGCTGCATCCCCAGCCCTTTTTATTTGTGCTTTTTAAAATTTGAGGGGGTTGGGGATTTAGCTCAGTGGTAAAGTGCTTGGCTAGCAAGTGCAAAGCTCTGAGTTCAATCCCCAGCACCCCCCAAAAAAACACCTGATAGGTGAATTTTAGCAAGAGATTTCAGCTCTCTGACCTGTTTCCTCTTATAAAGTGGGTATTGTTAGCTCCTTCTCAGAATTTGTTTCCATGATGTATATACTTGTGTGGACTCTTCTTCCTCCCTTCCCCTTCCCTCCCCTCCTCTTCCATCTCTCCTCTTCTCCTCTCCCTTTCATTCCCCCTTTTATACTGGGGATTGAACCAAGGGCCTTCACACTGAGCTACACCTATAGATAGCCCTTTCTATTTCAAAACAGGGTCTAGGGGCTGGGGATTTAGCTCAGTGGTTAGAACACTTGCCTTGCAAGCACAGGGCCCCGAGTTCAATCCCCAGTGCCAAAAAAAAGGGGGGTCTTGAAAAAAAAAGGGGGGGTCTTGATAAATTGCCCAAGTGGGCTTTAGATTTGAAATCCTCTTGCCTCAGCTGAGATTATTGTGTATGCCATCACACCTGGATGTCACTGGTTTTCTTTTAAATGTTTGTCTCATTGTTGTGTCTCTAACTTCCAGGACCAATAATTCTGAATCCTTGTTGAACCAGTGAATGGCTATGAGACCTCACTGTGGTCACACATATAAAATGCATCTTAGGGGGCTGGGGATTTAGCTCAGTGATTAGAGTGCTTGCCTTGCAAGCACAAGGCCCTGAGTTCGATCCCCGGCACCAAAAAAAAAAATAATAATAATAATAAAAAAAAAAATAAAATGCATCTTAGCAAGTCTAGCACATAAGTATTCTACAGGGATGTATGGCCAGATTCCCCCAGTACTCAGTCTCCCTCCTCCTCCTAGTAGTTGAGACTTTAGCTGGGCACATGGTCACACAGAATAAAAACTACATTTCCTGTGGGGCGTGGCAGCACACCCCTGTCTTCCCAGCGCTTGGGAGGCTGAGGCAGGAGGATCGCTGCAATTTCAAGGCCAGCCTCCACAGTGAGTTCAAAGCCAGCCTGAACTATATAGCGAGACCCTGTCTCAAAAAACCAAAACCGAACAAACAAAAAACCTTGCAGCTCGAGCAACCATGGGACTAGGTCCTGGCTGAAGGGAAATGAGAGGCAGTAATGGGCAACTTCTCAGCTGTTTCTTCCCAGGGAGCCAACTGCCCTCTGGTTCCTTCTCCCTTTTCTTCCATGGGGATGGGGGGGGGGTGAAGCCAGGACGGCCCCATTACGTTATCATGGAGGCAGAGCCCAGGGGGCGAATGGGCACCATCTTCCCTCTAGGGAAGGCTGAGCCACAGGACAGCAGGACCCGGGCTTCTGATGGCTTCTCAGGGCACAGCAGTCACATCCATACTTTACAGGAGGAAAAACCTTTCCTCTTCACCTCATTTCCGCTTCGTTATTTGGGTGTTGATTCCCACAGCCATTATGCATGATTTTCTCCATCCCCTCAAGGAGTCCCCAGTTCTGCCAGCTCTTCCCATCTCAGGGCCCGTCACTCACTCATCCTCCTCCTCGGCCCCCTGCAGCCTCTGCTCCTTCCGCTGCTGCCGGCAGATGAGGATGCCTGTGGCGGCCACTGCGGTGGCAATGATGGCAGCAATGATGCCCCCGATGATGCCTCCGGTGGCGCCTGCACCTGCTGTGTTGGGCGTCTCTGCGAGGACAAGGACAGTGTGAGGGTCTCGGGCAGGAAGCGCCTTATTCTTAGCCTCATCCCTAAGTCACCCCTCCCAGCACCTCCTCTACCACTCAACTAACCCTCGCAGAGCGCGGGGCACGGGAGATTGAGTGGTGAACCGACCATGGCATCTCTACGTTCGTGGGACTTAGGTTCTGGGGCACAGGGAGGCCGATAGCAAACAAACAAATGGAACATCTAATGTGCCGGGTGGCAGTCAGTGATAAAGGATAAACGTATGGAATGGGGAGGGAGATGAGAAAGTGCAGACCCCTAAAGGTAGACAGAGCTTGCTGTGAAGGACATCTTGTCAGAGACCCAAGGGAAATGCCGGAGGGAGAATATCTGAGCGTGTCATAGAGGGCACAGCTGGTGCAAAGGTCCTGAAGCAGCCTCTGGGGTTTGGAAGACAGCAAGGAAATCCTGGGGCTGGGGCAGAGTGAAGAGGTAGGAGATGAAGGGAGGAGATGGAGGGTTAACTAAAAGGTGGAGAATGGCGGGGGATTCTGGCCTGAGAGGCAGAGCCCCTCATTCAGGATAGAGCTTTGGAGTCTCCCCCAGACTAATAGGAGTGGAGACCTCACAGCCCTGGCCTCTCCTCTGGGGCACGTCCCCGGTTTCTGTTTCTTATGCCTGCCTCTCCCAGAGGAGCAGTGACCTGTTCACTTGCTGGCTTCCGCAGCCGATTGTGCGGCCAGAGGCCAGGCACACAGTAGGTGTCTGCGAGATGTCTGAGGGTGACCTCCTTCAGGGACGGACAGTGCACCACATGAACAGACTCCTGGCCTTGCTTCCCAGCCTGGGGATGGGGCTGGCAGAGGAAGTATGGGGTGGGGGAGACTCAGGTGCCCCTGACACTGCCACACCACCAGGATGAGGAGGAAGCTCCTCCCCAGGAGATGCCGCCTGCACCCTACTTCCAGCTTTGGCCCCAGCCGGCTTCCTTCCTCTGGAGGGTTTCTGACTGTGGGGATCGGCCGGCGATGGCACTCAGTCCTCACTGAACAGGGCTCTTCCGGTCATTGTGGTCACAGGCTCAGAGACCTCACTGCTAGATCCCTCCAGGCTACCACCGTGTCCCCGGCTTGGCCTGGTGCAGCTCCGTAGGGAGTATGGAGTACGTGGAAGTCGGGCTGGCAGAAGAAATTCATGCATCCAGCCTGGTGCTGAAGTCACTGGGACTCTGGAGTCATCCACCACACCAAAGTCCCCCAGGGCACTGAGTCCTCCAGGGCACATCTGCACCGGATGCTGTGCAGTGTGAGGCAGATCAAAGGTGGCCCTGTGTTCTAGGAGGCCCTGGAGGCTCAGGACTGGAGGCTCCTATGGGGTCCAAGCCAGTTCCCCCCTCTGCCCAGGCGCACTCCTGGTCCTCGGTTCTGTAGCTGGGCACAGTGAGGATGTGTCTGAAATCACCCACAATCTCCTGGGGCTTGGGACAAGGGGGTGGAGCTGGGAGGGGCCGCTGGAGGACATGGGGGGCTCTCCTAGCATCCCCAGCACCCAGGCCTGCCCCACAACCCAAGAACACAGTGGGGCGAGCAGACCTCCCTTCCCATGGTCCTCAGGCACCCAGAGGTCTGGCCTGTGCTACCCTCAGAGGATCAGACGACAGTCTTGGCCCTCCTGGAAAAGCAGGGGCCTGGCCCCTGTCACCTACACTGAGGGCCCTAAGTCAGGGTACCTTGTTCTCCCTGGGGAACACAGGCAGCCAACCCGCCTCACCACTGCACCTCTGTCCTGGGTCCCAGGAGCCAGACACCCCCATCTTGTAAGGCCCAGAGCCATCGACCCAATTCCTAGTGCCAATAACCTCAGGGTTCTGGGGCACCCGAGTAGGGGCCCAGTTGGGTTCCTCCCCACCCCTGGGACTAGTAGTCCCTGTCCCACCTGTTCTTTCCCAGCACCCGAAAAGGGGGTCCGATGTATTACAAGACACCCCGAGGTTTTCTTCCAAGGCATTTATTAACTCCTGAGTGCCACAGGGCCAGGGGCAGGCTGGGGCCACAAATGAGTCTCTGTGGGGGTCCTCTCTGGTCCCCGCATCTGTCTGAGCTCCCCACTTCCCATGCAGCCCTGGAGGCGGAGAAGTCCAGTGTGTGACTCCACCTCCCTCAGTCCCCACAACTGAGAGGTGGCATCCAGCTGGGGCCAGCCTTGCCAGACAGACCCGTCCAACCAGTCTGCAGCCCTACTGGGCTGCGGGTGGGGCAGGAGACTGTGTCTCTGGGTCACACGTATACTGCCCTCCGCGAGATGAGGGAGCCATCCAGGTGCGACTCCATGTCGTCCTTGAGTGAGGAGGGCGGAGGCAACATGAGGCCTTCCTCTGGTTTCTCCTCTTCCTCCTCTTCCTCTTCCTCCTCCTCCTTGCCGTCTGGCCTCAAGGGACCAGGGGCTGTCGGCGTCCAGAACACGGGGCCCCCGTTCCCAAACACCTGACTTTTCGCATCGTATGCTGCCCTGTCACCATCGTGGCCACCACCGCTGGCTCCTCCTGCTCCTCCTCCAGGGCTCTTCCGCCTTCTCCTCCCCCTCAGCAGGAGGAAGGTGAGGGACCCCCCAGCCAAGAGGAGCAACACCAGCAGTGTCCCTCCCACAGCCCCCCACACCAGTGGACCCACGTCGCGGGAAGAGGCCTGAGGGGTGTCTGAGGAGAGAGAAGGAGGAAGAGAGAGAGAGAAGTCAAGAGGATGTGTCTGGGGCAAGGCACAGGGACCAGGGCTAGTGACAGAGCAGGGGAGGTGACTTGAGAAGAGCAGAGGAGAGAGGATGCGGAGCAGCCAACCCCTCCTTCAGGCCAGCCCCATGAGCACGGGTGATTGCGCCTGCCCTGTCCCTCCACAGTTCACACAGTTGCACCAAGGCTGGGGCTCTGGCACAGTACAGTGCTGCCTAGCACACTTGAGGCCCTGGGTCCTACCCCCAGCACCGCAAAAAGAGAAAACAAATTGCTGGCCAACATTTCAAAAATCAGGCAATTTGACCTAAAAATTCATACTCGTGTGTTTGTGTGTGTGTGTGGGGGGGGGGGTACCAGGGAGTGAACCCAGGGCCTTCACACTGAGCTACACTCCCAGCTCTTTTTTTTAGTTTGGCCTTACTAAGTTGCTCAGCCTGGGCTTCAAATTGCAATCTCCTGCCTCAGCCTTCCAGAATACTGGGATTACAGGCGTTGACCGATGAAGCCCGGCTTCAGATATCTCTTAAGGGAGGAAACATCAGGATGAGCAACTCAGGACTCCTCTCTACGGTGACCTCGGGGTAGGGGACGGACTGGTCACCACGGCTCCCTATGTCCACTCTGGGGGTTGGGTCCCAGCTGGGGTAGAGTGTGAGGCTCTCCGCACTTGGGAAAAGGCGAGGAGGCCCCGTGGTGCAAAGCAGGGCAGTGCATGCGGCTTGCCTGTCTCCTCTCTGGGCCCAGTCCTGATTTCCCTGCAGCTGCTGTGTGGGTAGCGGTGGGAGATGTCAGGGCGAGGCAGACGGGAAGCCAGAGAGTGCGAAGGGGGGGGTGGGGGTGGAATGCCTGAGACAGGAGCAAACTTGGCCTCCCACCGCAGAGACAGACAGTCTTGATTTGGAACTTCCCACAGCTCCTCCCCACCTCCGTGTGACCGGACACCCAGGGCTTCAGCCCTGCACATCTGCACTCAAGATGGTCTGCGATCCTGGCTCCCAAGGACCTCTGTTTCTGCTTCCTTCCTTCCTTCCTTTCTTTCTTCTTTTCTTTCTTTCTTTGTAAAACTGATTTATGTATAGGTTTTGGAGACAGGGTCTTGCCATGTTGCAAGGCTGACCTTGAACTCCTGGGCTCAAGTGGTCCTCCTGCCTCAGCCTTCCTGAGTAGTTGGGATTAGAAGTTCGAACCATTGTCTACAGCATACTTTTTTTGTGTGGGGTGCTGGGGATGGAAACCAGGGCCTTGTGCATGTTCTCTGCCCCTGGTCCACCTCTGCTCCTACAGTGATGTTTTCAAATAAGGGGTTATGATCCAGCATGCTGCCAGATCTGTCTAGTGATTCTCAAACAGCATTAAAAAAAAAAAAAAAAAAAGAGGACAGAAACTTTGGGTCCTTCCACATCATCAGGATCAAGAATATTTCTTTTTTTTTTTTTAGGATCAAGAATATTTCTGTATAGAAATGTACAGACTTTTTTCCTAAGAAATATCATGTAATACCCATTTACACAGCATCTACACTGCACCAGGCCTGGGAAATCATCTGGAGATGACTTAGAGTCTACAGGAGGAGATATGTGGGGGTTTTATGCAAACACCATCTTGGAAAAGGTCCAGCACCCGAGGGGAGGGGAGAGGGGCACACACCTGCCATCTTAGCACTCAGGAGGCCGAGGCAGGAGGATCACAGTGAGTTTGAGGCTGGCTTGGATACATAATGAGTTCAAGACCAACCTAAACTACATAGCAAGACCTTGTCTCAAAAGAAAAAGAAAGAAAAAGTCTGGTTCCTGCGTGCTGCTTTGCACCTAAGGTCTGAGGCTGAGGGCTGCTGTCCCTACGGCTGTTTCCCAGCGCGGCTCTGAGGAGCGCTGATCCCGCCTGCCTGCGGGTCACCCTCGAGGCTGTACTAAGAATGGCTCTTTTCAGGATTGTGTGGCTCTCCCGGGCTCTGGCCAGCATCACCCACTTTGTTCAGTGTGTCTTGGTGACACTGGTCTGCATGTATAGGGTGACATGGGGGCAGGTCTGTCCGGATTCCCACGCTTCTCTGTGACAGAACTCCCGGGCCTGGTGCCGCTGCAGGTCGGGTCCTGCTAGCTGCAGTTCTGGCCCAGGGCTCGCTATGCCTGGCCCAGGGGGCCACGTGTCTGCCTCCCAGCAGGTGCCTGGCCCCAGCCTTGGGGTTGGACCCTGTCTGCATCGCGGGCCCAGGGGTTTCTGTCCCTCAGCCCCTGTGACTCTAAGGTGTGTCATTTAGTGTCCGGGGATTCTCTCTGAGGGCCCAGTGCAGGCCTGGACCTCCTAACTCCTGTGCTAATCCTGCCCTGGTGCCCGAGTCCAGTCCCAACTGGGGCCAAGGGAGGAACACACCATGCTTCTCTGTGCCAGTGAGGTGGTCACAGTCCCTCCCTCCCCAGTGCGGCCCCAGACTGCAGGAAGGATGCCTGGGGGCAGACCGGGCTGTCACAGCCCCAACCCGCCTACCTCGGACCAAGATGAGCTGCTCGGCGCGGCCTGTGCCCACGGCGTTGGTGACTGTGCAGATAAAGGTGGTGTTGACCAGTCGGTCAACTGAGTGGACCAGCAGCTGGGAACCCTTGACCACTGCAGAGGCTGGGAAGACGCCTGAAGGCCTGGGGTGTGGGGTGAAGGGAGGGGACAGCAAGGTCCACAGGGGGAAGAGGCCAGCCCTGATGACACATGCTTGGAGCCCAATGCCAGGGCCTGGACTCACCCTGGAGACCCTAGATGCCAGCCCTCCTCCCTCAGACCCGGGGGTCCAGGCTTGGCCTCCTCCCTCAGACCCAGGGGTCCGAGTCCCAGCCTCCTCTCTCAGACCCAGGAGACAGTTTGAGACCCAAGAATTTGAGACCTCAGATCCTTCTTCCTGAGGTCCAGGAATTTTGGCCCCCGGCCCCTTCTCCTTCAGACCCAGGTTCTGGCCCCCTGGACTCACGTGCTCCAGTCATAGCCTGTGGGCTCCGGGTTGCTGTGGACATCACAGTTCAGGGTGGCTTC
This sequence comes from Hystrix cristata, assembly GCA_004026905.1. NCBI lineage: Eukaryota > Metazoa > Chordata > Mammalia > Rodentia > Hystricidae > Hystrix > Hystrix cristata. The sequence goes on from PVJO010000840.1 coordinate 202,640, forward strand.
ACTGCGGCCAAGGTACCAGTTGTCATCATAGCCGGAGATGGACACCTCGGGTGGGTCTGGGGGAAAGGGACACACAGGCTCAGGGATGGAGCATCCTCGTGAGGTGGACAGGAACTCTAAAACATGATGGGCAGCCAGAGGCACACCAGATGGAATGGTCTGGGGCAGGCTGGTGCACCCGTGTGTGCTGGGGTGGGTGCAGACCTGTTAGGGAAAGCCACTAAAGATAGCTCCTTCGGTCTGTTTGTCTTTGCAGTATGGGGGTGTTGAACTAGGACCCTCACACTTAGCTATACCCTCAGCCCTTTTTAATGTTTTACTTTGAGACAAGGTCTCACTAAGTTTCTGAATTGCCTGCGTGGGCCTGAACTCGACATCCTCTTGCCTCAGCCTCCAAGAGTGCGGGATGACATGAGCGCACCACTGAACCTGGCCACTGAGGCCAACTTTTAGGGTATTATCACTTAGGGCAGGCAGAGCTGGCAGGTGAGTAGTGTGTGTGTATCTGTTGTGTGGGGCGTGGGAGGAAATCAGTACAAACAGGCTCAGGGGAAGCTGCGCACACACACTGCGCAAAGCGAATATGGCCTGGGGGAGCCAGGGTAGGCCACCTGCGGGGTGTCTGACACTGCCGGGCACCGGGGGCCCGGGACAGGTCATACTCAGCTCGCTAGGGTCCCGGCGAAGAATGCTGTGAAGCTGGATATGGAGTTGCACATCTGTCATCCTAGCTAATTGGGAGGCTGAGGCAGGAGGGTAGCAAATTCAAGCCCAGCCTGGGCAACCTTATGAGACCCTGTCTCAAAAAAATAAAAAGGGCTGGAGATTTAGCTCAGTGGTCGACTGCCCCTGGGTTTGATCTCCAGTATTAAAAAAAAAAAACAAAATCAAATAGTGCTGGGAGGTGGCCTCAGGGGTGTTGTCACCGGCATTTCTGGGGGAGCTGGTCTAGAAGACATTGCGGGGGCAGAATGGGCAAGGCCCAGAGCGGAAGTCGGGAGCTGTCTG